>JASGXE010013454.1:0-13578 GCA_030068105.1 Sinentomon sp. SZTP_YWyxl
TCTGTTTTATAGACCGTGTATCAGACGTCTATCCGATCTCCCTTAACAGGGAACAGGACGGGAACCTGCAACCACGGCGCTCCCCATAACCACAACATTCACATGGCAGCAAAAAATGGGAAACACTACATTCACCTTTTAACTGTCCATTTGAAAACAATACGAATATCTATCAGTGGGACCGCATGGGCTTGCAATTCTTTGCATCTTTCTTCACATGCAGAGAATGGGCTGAATGGAAAGAAATAAACGGTTTCTAACAATGGAAACAAAAACTTACAATTTTTAAATTCCAATAAACTGAAGGAAAAAATGAGATAAAATAGAGAAAAAATTCATCATTCAATGAAACCAGTTTTGGCAGTTTTCGGAGAAAATCTCGCCATCAGTTTACATTGGTTCCCTTAATTCCTTTGAACAAAAATTGACGATATTGATGTTTCACCATGTCTGATATTTCATTTGCATGATGACAAAGTTCCATGATGACAATTGGTCCTTGGCAAGAACATCTGTACAATGACAGTCGAAGAGTTAGTTTTGGGGTTTGGTCAAATCTTGTGCTATCAGCCCTTTTCTGCATGCAACCATGTATGGCAAATGCATCACATTGTTGACTGCTCGCACGTCATGCAAAAGACTGGCAGAGATTGCATCTCAGCAATTTGTCAAGAACTGTGAAATGTGCCGAGTGTCGAAAATTGTTTGCATTAGAGTGTTCTACAATGTCTTACATCAATTTCCATTCACAATGATTGGAGTTATGCAGAGTCATCTCTTCAGATGACAATTTATTAAACTTGCAGAAACTTCAAATGAAAATATTCACAACTTTGCTTCTTTGTTCCCAAACAGCTCTACCCGAGCCAGAATGTCGCGATCATCCAGATTGTCCTCTGACAAGCAAATGCTTACGTGGTAGCTGTGTAGATGCCTGTAGAGCCGAGCAGTGTGGCCGCAATGCGATCTGCATGCCACAAAACCACCGGGCAGTCTGCAGATGTCCTCCTGGCTACCAAGGAGATGCCTATCAGGAATGCTTGCGGGGTGAGTTTGCGTTTGTTTTTCTCATATCCTGACATTGCAGTAACTCAATGTTGAGATGAACAAAAGAAGCACGCGAAATAAACCAAAATCAAACATTTTCAATGAAACAGCGATAAACAAATTTCAAAGTAAATGACAAAAAATACTCAAACATTTAAAAATAAAATCTCAATCAATATAATCTGAATAATTGGAATGCTGTTGACATTAACTTGTTTATCAATTATTATTTTCAATGCATTTGAGGTGGCTGCATAAATGCTGTTGTGAGGAAGCACATTCAAAGTATTTGCCCTTGATAACTCACATTTTTCAGATGGAAATTATGACACAAAATTTATCATGAAAACGACAAAAGAATGACATGAATTCAACTAAATATTCATGTGCAGAAAAGACCCCAATTCAATCATTAGCAACTAAACCAATATAAAATCTGCCTTCATGTGTTCTTTCTTCGGTTTGACAGCTGGCAACCCAGAAAGAAGAAAGTTTCAAAGAAAGATTTCGTTTAAAGATTCTGTGACCGCAAAACATTCAGAATTAGAAAAAACGTGCAAACATACTTTTCTTTTCTCAACAGCACCTCCAGTGACACCTCCTCCGCTTGCCGTCGAGTGTGAACGAAACGACGAATGCCGCAACGACAGATCTTGTTTGAACCAGAGGTGTGTGAATCCTTGTGCTTTGGTAAACCCATGTGCCAGGGATGCTTACTGCTACGTTGCCGGACATCAAGCAGTTTGCAGGTGCCCCGAAGGATTCACTGGAGATCCGAAAATCGAATGCAGACCACGTTAGTGCATGACATAAATACTTGGATTTCTGCATCACTCAACATTTGTATCAGTTACAAGTTGCACAAGGCAATATGCTGTGAGCACATCACTGTGGATTCCTTCCTTACCCACTTTTACTTGCACAGTTTGGATGTAACTGTGAAATCCTTGTTCACCTGTTTCCTTGCACAGTTAGGACATTTCTGTGGATTCCTGCATCGTCCAATCTTCTTGGCACTGTTAGGACTTTCCTTGCACAGTTAGTACATCTGTGGATTCCAGCCAAGCCAAATTTTCCTGATTCACGAGAGATCGTGAATTTTAAATCTAATTTGGACCAGGAACACTTTTTTGTTGAATTGCACCTCCCATTTCCTCTGAAGGTTTCGCCTGCATCCCGGCAAGCTGCCCTTTCTGTGTATTAAGACATAGGCATGAATGTTTGACTCAGCCTCTTTTCGAGTGCATCATCAGAACAGTTTCGCGTTTAATTTTCTAGTGTTTTCTGAGGTGTTGCAGTTTCTGCGTGATTACAAACCCACACATTGCTGGTTTTGACAGAGCCTGAATTTCTGATGTAAGAAACTTCCGATTCTTTTTTATTTTTCGCAAACTCCACAAATACTGCAACGAAGAATTTGCTGATTGGTTAAGATGGGATTCATTTCAGCTACCAAAATTCCAATTTGAGTTGCTGCATATTTGGTTATCCATGCTAGTTACACCAAATTTTGGTCAAAATTCATGTCAACATTAAAAAAATTCAAAACCAGAAGGGTATCGCTTTGACTTCCACTAAATTTCAACAGAAATAACCGCCGATGTCAACAATGAAACAATTATGTTCATCATGCCATTTGTCAGGGGCATTTGCCTTCTACATCACAATAGTTAGCCAAATCCAAATGGTTTGCGAACTTGCACTTGTCAACGGCAAATCTGCATGCGCTGCAGGTCAGTATGACAAAAAATTGACCCCTGTGAATGGGATGGAATGCATCTGAAATGATCGGAATCCTGGATTTCGAGCTTGGAAAGAAATTCGGAATAACTGGTTCGCACATGGGAGGTGCATGCGACCCAGTAAAAAAATGCACCAAATTCCAGGTTTTGTCCCTTTTTAATTAATTTCAATGCATGACGTTTCATATTTTTCCCTCCCGACAGCCAAAGAACTGACCATTGTCGGCTGCACAGCCAACCATGACTGCCCGCCACAACTTGCCTGCGTCAACTCACATTGCATAAACCCATGCAACTGCGGTCCAAATACAGACTGCAAAATCATCAGCCACTTTGCAGTGTGTATCTGCAAACCTGACTTCTCAGGAGATCCACAGATTGGCTGCGAAGAGAGTAAGTTCACTACACATTTATCATTTCATCGATTAATGCACTCGACATTCCTGCTTAGAAATGCAAGACATTAAACTCATTCTTGGGAAAATTTTCTCCACAGTTGCGCATTTAACATGATATGGTAAATCATTATATCTCGCTGCATGGCAAATTTGTACCGATAAACTGCCTCAGTCCTCAGCCAAAAAGATCCTTCCTCAGCCAAAAAGATCCTTCCTCAGCCAAAAAGATCCTCAATGAGTCAATGATGTCCTTTGCGATTTTCTTCGATCTGCTATAATTATGTTCAATTGCATCAGGGAGCACAGAAATGAATTACCTATCAGCATGGTGTGATTTGCGAGGCCGAGGATATGGGGGGTACTATCCCTTGCAAATAATTTCAAAAAAGATTTCATATATTAAAATAACGTATTTCAAGCTCAACATGGGTATAAACCCCTCCAGTTGAGGTTTACCCCCTCCTCCAGTTTTACTTTCCTCAAATCAGGCACTGTATCAGCATGCAAAGATAAATTTGGGGGGGTGTAAGTGTGAGCCCCGCACCTCACCTGAACTTCTTAGCATGCCATACCATAAAGTACCGATGCCTGAGCTTTCATGGTGTATGTCACAAGCTCCCCATGGTTAATTTTTCACACAGAGAAATGAAGACCATTGGTCAGAAAATGCCACAGGCTTGTCCATTCAAGATTCAAACAATCAAAAGCAGTGCCCTTCAAGATTGGGAAAAATGCCCATGACTATTTAAAACAACCTCAGTTTACATCATGTGTTTTCAATTCTGTAGAAAGAAACCAAACAATAACTCCGCTTTAATGTTCTAATCCCAAACTTCCAGTCGGTTGCAAGGGTGATTCAGACTGTTCATCGACCGAGATCTGCTTGAACAAGGAATGTGTAAACCCATGCGTTGCAGCCAATCCGTGTGCAGTCACAGCACAGTGCTCAGTCCAAAACCATCGAGCACAATGCACCTGTCCAGTTGGATACGATGGCAACCCGTATGTTAAATGTGAGAGGGTTGAATGCCTTGCCAACAGTGATTGTCCTCAGAATCGTGCCTGCATCAACAGAGCTTGCATCGATCCATGCATCGAGAGGAACCCATGTGCCAGCAATGCCATATGCCACACACAAGCACATGCTGCCGCTTGCTTCTGTCCATTTGACCTGCCAAAAGGTGACCCCACCGTCTACTGCGAGCGCGAACAACCAATCATGGCTGAACCGGAATGCCGCAGCGATCCCGATTGTTCCAGTGGATTGGCATGCATTGGAGAAGTGTGCATCAATCCTTGCATTGAGCTAAGACCATGTCCAGCTTCCTCGAAGTGTTTGGTGATCGACAGTGTTCCTGTTAAAACAATGGTCTGTGTATGCCCCGATGGCTGGGTACCTTCTCAAGATGGGGAATGTAGGCCAGGTAAGAATTTTGCGCTTCATAAACAGCTATGATTAACCAGTTTGATAAATGTGCCTAGTTTTTCATAAGCAGCATGATCCTTTAACGCCTTCAATCACCAAGTCCCAGCTTAGATATTCTGAAACCATAGGCAAAGCTGGCATGAAAAACAGCAAAATACCTGCACTCCCACCTGGTTTTGAAGCACAACAGAATGGTTGCAAGAACTGGACTTGTCTGTTGAAATAGGTATGGGTGTTCTCTGAATAATCAAAGGTGGCCCAGCAGAGGGAGAATTGTCAAACCGTGGAGATGCAGTCAATGTTCTTCATCTTTGGATAGCATTTTGGTTTTCCCATTTAAAATTTTCCCTTCTTTTTAAAAGACAATGCTCTGGTTTACCATGAAAACTGGTCACTGCAATGAGGATTTATATTACATCTGGCTGTGTCAGATGACTGTATCATGTCGTATCTGATTTCCAATAAATTTCTTGGTGCACCACAACAACTTTGCTTCCAGAGTCTTTTGAAATGAAACCTGACCCATTTTGATTAAAAAACAAGAAAAAATCCAACACAAGTGCAATTCATAACAAACTAAGCTAAACAACATTTTTTTTGTTTCAGTCGTGACTGATATTGAGCATGGCTGTACATCTGATTCAGAATGTTCCGACCACCTGACCTGCATAAATAGAGCCTGTGTTGACGTATGTAACTGTGGTCGAAATGCAGATTGCCAAATCAAGAACCATCGACCGGTCTGCAGCTGTCGGGAAGGATATCATGGAGATGCCAACATTGCCTGCTTCCCAGGTGAGCTGCCCAAGAATATTTTCTGAAATTCTGCTATTTTTTTCTGGGAGTGGTCAGCATTGAGACCAAGAATACAAAAACAGATGTTAGATCACCCAATTTCACATCCACAATCACTTGACGTTGGATCCTCTATCCTGTGCATCCATATCATTTATTCAGCAAAGCATAGCTGCGATATCGAATGTGACCACATTAAGACTTCAAGCAGCACATTTCCCTTTGCAACAATCAATTTAAATTTTGGCATTTTTCTTGGCTTCACCGACTTCCCACATTCATTTCTCCAAATTCACACCAAAGCTGCGGGGAGATTCAGAATATATCAAGGCTTCAAATCTAAAATAAAAAAGCAACAGAAAAGTCTTTTAAACTTTGAAGATAAACCGAAAAGTAAGAAACTCGTAACTTTTCACAATTATTGGAATAAAAACGCATGATTACATATATTCACATTACCTACATATAAAAACAAAAACATTTAACATTTTGCTGGTTTCTGCAAAAAATTTCTGTATCTCTTCCTGTCCTCCGCCCAAATGACAGAGATTTTTGGCACCTTTTGGGAAGACGAAGATCTTCACACGTTCATTTCTCTGATAGGTATAACACATCACCTACCTATTCATTGTTCACTTTTTAGTTGGGTGCAGAAGCGATTCACAGTGTCCTCAAGATAAGGCATGTGTAAATAAGGAGTGCGTCGACCCATGCCTGCTCTCCGATCCATGTGGACTGAACGCCGACTGCTATGCCGCCTTCCATAAAGCTGAATGCCGTTGCAGAAGTGGATATCACGGCCTGCCACTGGTGCAGTGCTTTGCAATTGGTTGCCGAGCTGACACCGAGTGTCCACCAGATCGAGCATGTGTCAACGGCCAATGCATATCACCGTGCATCTACAACAATCCGTGTGCACCCACGGCAGAATGCTACGTCCGTCAGAACGCCGCCGTGTGCAAATGTCCACCGACCTTGGAAGGAAACCCATACATTGAATGCAAACTACCACCACAGCCGGAATGTAAGGTGGATGCAGACTGCCCTGGCAAACTGGCTTGCATCAGTGACAAATGCGTTGATCCTTGCCTTGCCCTAGATCCGTGCATCGATCCAGCCAGATGTCTTGTCCTGCCAACACTTCCTGTTCGGACAATGATCTGTGCCTGTCCTGATGGTTACGTGTCTGGACCAGGAGGAACATGCCGACCAGTGAGTGCCATCACGGCCGGATGCAAGGCCGACAGTGAGTGTCCATCTGACAAGGCTTGCATCAACAGCATCTGCAAGGACCCTTGTGACTGTGGCCCCAATGCTGATTGTCAGGTTCGAGATCATCGGCCAGTGTGTGCATGCAAGCCAGGATATGAAGGGAATCCAAACATCGCCTGTCACCAAGGTGAGCCAAGCAAAGGAAAAATAACTTGGTAACTTGTGCATAAACCTGAACGTACTGCTTGCTTCATCTACCTTCAGTGGTGTAATGGAGGCCATATGATCCCACGCGGTGTATGGCCTACGAAAAATGTTAACAGACATAATATGGCCAAGTTCGAAAATTGCACAATGCTTTTACAATGGACAGATGGGCAGGCCAATTTATTCAGCGTATGGCTCTGCCGCAGAGTTTAACCATCACACCACTGCTGACCTCGAGATTGAATGAGATAAAGTTTTTTGGGTCGTTGTTTGGTTCATGCCAGTTGTGAACCCTTCACAGGAAATTATTTGTTTTGGCACATTGTAAAATCACTAACAAGATTTCATTTGTCTGCAAAAGTTAAAAAAGTATAACACGAAGTATTGTTCCCAAAATGTCCTGCACTTTTCGCATTCCGTTTTCATCTGGAAAAGATTGTTGAAATTCGCCCTTTCCGTTTTTTCTTTCTTTTTTTGTGCGTGTGTGTGTGTGCTTTTTAAATGTTCACGTTTGTCCAGCAAAACCGGAGTCAGAATCTGAATCTTGTATCACACCTAAAAAATGTGCGATATGTCGGCGCACTTGAAAATCGGATTCCTAACTTTGTTTTTTTACTCTCAATTAAAATTACAGTTGGCTGTCGAAGCAATTCAGAGTGTCCAACAACTCACGCATGCTTGAACGGAGCATGTGTTCCTGTCTGTGCTCCAGATGGAAAACCATGCGGAACAGCAGCCCAATGCACACCTGCACACAACCAAGCAATTTGCAGATGTCCACCTGGATCTGAAGGCAACCCATACGTTGCATGTATTGCCATCGGCTGCAAGAGTGATTCAGAGTGTCCAAGTGATCAGGCGTGTATCAACAGGCAGTGTGTTGACCCTTGTGTGCAAACAGATTTATGCATCCACCCAGCATACTGCAAGACCTATGCCCACAGACCAGAATGTCTCTGTCCACCTGGATACATAAGAACTGGCCATGGATGCACGAAAGGTTAGTCGTGATTTGCATGCTTGAAGTTTTGAATTTCATCTACACTGTGGAACCAGTCGCAAAAATAACTGAAGGCAAAAGGTCAAAGAAGAAAGAATTGACATTTTCCAGACGAGTATTGCTTTCTTTCACCCTTGTAAGGTCAGGTCTCTAAAAATTTATGTTACCTGCCAATACCAAATATTCGCAGTTAGATTTTTTATAAAGCAGGAGACTAATCTGGATGACTTGTATAGTGGGATGCATTGCCTTCCCAAATTTTGAGATATATAATGTGTTCCCAAAATTGATTTGGCGCGTCTTTCAAACACCAACCAACCGATGCAAACATGGTGCTGCAAAAATCAATCGCAAATTGCATGCAACAGTGGGTCCAACCTTCGTGAATTGTGTGGCACACTGGTACCAGGGCCTGTGGCAGAGTTCCCTGGTCTGGGTGACAAGAGTCAAAAGTTGTAGGAATTTAAAAATTTTGGCATTCAATTTGGGCACAATTATTGTGGCTGGCGGCTGCTCCAAGAAACTGTAGCAAAAAAGATTCTCTCCCAGGGGCATTTGGTCCCTCCGCCCACCCACTCCAAGCATCTGCCCGTGAATGCACTCCATTCTAACAACAAATAAAAAACATCTATTTTCAGAGGAAGTTGGTTGCCGCAGTGACCAGGAATGTCCATCCCAGTTGGCCTGCATAAACAAACAGTGTCTCAATCCGTGTGATGTGGCCCGGCCGTGTGGAATCCAGGCCGAATGCAGGGTGCTGGATACCCTTCCAGTCAGGACGATGATATGCATCTGTTTGCCTGGTTTCCAAGGTGACGCAGCAGTCGAATGCAAAAAAGGTAATGACATCTCCAAACAGGCAATCTGACATTGTGCCAGCAAAACGTTTCGTACTGATTTGGCATAAACACGGCAGTCTGAAAACAGAATCAAAGTGATTCTTTCAGTAGATAATGAGAAAGAAAACATGACGAACATTTCTCAGGCGTGCATCTGCTTGCACACACATCGCAGCTACCTTTTTTATTTGTGAACCAGTATGGATCGGATATCATGCTGAAGGCAGAATGGCAGACCTGATCCTCTCAGCAGATGCACCCAACCCCTAATAGAAGAGAAATCGTTGAATTCAGATACTCTTTTGCCATTCCATGCCTAAATTTTCAGTTATTTGGGCATCCGATCCAGGATATAGGCTGCCGGTTAAATGACACAAATAACATCTTTCAATCGGTGTCTATTAATTTTTACGATGGCCAAAGGCTGGATGGCAGCTGTCTTCTTTTATGACCATCAATGAACTGGGCCCAGCCTACCTCCTCCTCGCAGATGACAAACTCAGACATTTACTGTGAGCAATTTTTTCTTCCATGGTCTGGACAAATATACAAAGGGAAGAGGATTCCAGGCCTTCCTCAGCATCTGTGCATGGCAACTGACCACTCGTTTCTTGATTCACTGCCGTGAAGCACAATTTAAAGTTAATTTTTTTCTCCCATCATAGGTCCAATATGTCCATTTGAAAAGGGTTACATTGTCGGTGAGAATGGTGAATGTGTCTGCCCAAGAGGGTATGGAAAAGATGATAATGACAATTGTGTGATTTGTCCACCAGAACTGGGTAAGAACATTTTTCCATGTTTGACAAGTTCTTTTTTTTTCGAAGAGACGAAAAACGATGTTGGTTCGTCGAAATCTTGATTTTCAGTTAAAATCCTGTCAGAATAGAAAGAACAGAACAGCTTCTATCCAGAATCCCAGAGAAGAACAGAAAAATAACAGAAAATCCAGGCAATGTAAAAAAATGGCTTTCAATTTGAAAAAAATTTAAGGCTAATTTTATTCCAACTATCTGAACTTTAGCAAAAGAGGGCAAGGCCAAGAAAGAGAAATTGCTTTGACTTTTCAACATTTAAGGCTAATCTTGTTCCATCAACTCTCCGAAATTTTCTGCAAAAGGGGGCAAGGTCAAAGAGGATTAGTTCAAAGAAGGTGGCTTTTAAGTTTAGTTTTTAGGATTAGTTTTTAAGAAGGTGGTTTGGTTTTATGAAGGTGGCTCCAGAAATTGACCTCATTTTGTTGATGCTGGTTTATTTCTTTTCTTGGTGGTCTGACGTCTTCAAAATTCATCCTGCATTCATTTCCATGCCACATTGAAAAAAAAACACAATACTACTCATCACCAGTGATGAAGCCCTCCAAAGAAGCTGAATTTGGCAGTGAAATTGTAAAATTGAGTCTTGAGATTTGAGAATTCAGAAATGATTTTGTTGCTTTAACTCCTTCCAGGATTGAGAGTTGATCATCAAGGAAGATGCATTTGTGATCTCACCAGAGGTCTTATAATAGACGAGAGGGGCAACTGTGTGTGTCCTATTGATCAAGGATTCGTTCTGGACCGATCGGGCAATTGTGTCAGAAGTAAGGAAACATTTTTATAGACCGAATTCTGTTTCAAAGACCGTAGCTACCTAACTTTTACTGGATACTAACCTCCATATCCATCAATTCAAGATTAAATGTGCCATTATGTTGGACTTTTTCCATGAGTGTGCATGCACCACCATGTTTGGCCAAAGTGCTGAATTGGAATCAGTCTTCCAAGTAACGTTATTTCTAAGCCAGAATGCTTTACCAACAGTCCTATTCCTGAGTCCATATCCGTAAAAATCCAATGGGCCGATTTTTTAAACGAAGTCCATCTTTTAGGCCACGGATTCTTTTCTTTTTGTGCAGAAAATTGCATTTAAAAAGAAAATAATCCGCAGCCGAAAAGATGGGCTTCGTTTAAAAAATCGGCCCACCCAATGTCTTGGCCCCATTTAATTCAGATAATGAACACTCCTCTTCCCTGAATCTAGAAAAAGAAGAAGAATTTTCATGTTACTCACGTTTTGTTCACTCGGCTGGAGCTGAAAAAAGGAGACTTGCATGAAAATTGAAGTTAAAAAGCATGGCCGCATTAGTCATCATCTCATCAAAAAGAAAGATGGCATGATGATCAGTACAATCGTTTTTCTAAGCCAGAATGCTTAGACCAACAGTCCTGTCCTTACTGAGTCCATATCAGTAACAATCCAATGTCTTGGCCCCATTTAATTCTAGATAATGAACACGCAAGATAAAGTCTTCCTTGAATCTAGAAAAAGAGTACATGATGAGTCAGCATGGTGCTGGATAATGGAGCAAACATCAGGATCATCAGCCTGTCTGAACGAGTTTCGAGATAATCACAAATATCTCCTGTCATTCGTGCAGCCAAATAACATTGCATCAAAACAGTGATATTATTTTTCTTTTGTCGTATTCACAGCTCCTGTTACAGAAGCACCAGAATGTGAGATAGATGATGACTGTCGCCAATGACAAATTCTGCTATCGTCTCAACAGAACATGTCTCAATCCGTGCAGTTTTGAAGAATGTGGACCGAGGGCCTACTGCACTCCCAGCAATCACCAGGCAGTCTGTTGGTGTGAGCCAGGTTTCACAGGAAATCCGAAATTTGGATGCAGTAAGCTTATTATTATTGAACTTTAACTTTTTTAAAGCAACTTATCAGATCAAAAGTGTCGAGCGAAAATGATGAGGACTCAACGGTGCTGCCTGGCTTAAAGCAGCAGGACCTGTTTTTCCAAAAACATTTTGTAGGAAAATGCTGCACTTCATTGATTCAAGCAATGGCTGGACTAGGAGTAGGTATTGCATGCGACCTGCTAGCAGATGAGAACAAAAATCTCTAACATTTTTGACATATGGATCCGGTACAGATCAGAATGAAAAAATCTAATCCGTTTTGATGCACGGATCCCCAACAGACAACAAAATTCTGTCACGTTTTGACAGGTAAATGCAATGGCAAGGCATTGAAAATATTAATAGAACTTTCGGTTCTGACCACACATCACAGGACTACGGAATTCCTTTTGAATGCATGGGCCAAGTTACACCAAATTGCCTTGCATGCAATATTGTTCTGTAAAGGCTGACAAGGTGCTCACCTAGATTGTAAACTCAACATTGCTGTGTCCGAAAAGGTATCTTATCCAAATTCATTGAGGATAGCCAAATCCCATTTGCATTCATCCAATTATGAATGAAGGTATCCGGAAGTCATCATTACCAGGGTGAAATCATAGGATAGCCTAGTGTGGAATTATAATTACACAGGTCAGATTTTCCAGGACTTCTCCCCACCTGCTTTGGGCACGACCACCTTCCAACAAAAAAAATTGTTTTGCAAATGGAAACAAAAATCCTGAACTTTGTCACTTATGGTCACTTCCTAACTTAACCACATGATCTCACTTGAGATATTGACCGTCCTCCCCACCGTTTGGACATTGAAACTTCACCAAAAAATTTTTTGATTTATTCCCAAATAAATTTGTGACTTCCACTTTCAATTCCTCCCAACATAAATTTCTGATCAACCACTTTCTTGAATTCCCAAATTTAAACTCGTGACCACCCACTTTCATTAATTCCCAACGTAAACATGTGACCACCCACTTTCATTAATTCCCAACGTTAACTTGTGACCCACCCACTTTCATTAATTACCCAACAGAAATTGTGACCACCCACTTTCATTAATTCCCAACGTAAACTTGTGACCACCCACTTTCATTAATTCCCAACGTAAACTTGTGACCACCCACTTTCATTAATTCCCAACGTAAACTTGTGACCACCCACTTTCATTAATTCCCAACGTAAACTTGTGACCAACCACTTTATTAATTCCCAACGTAAACTTGTGACCACCCACTTTCATTAATTCCCAACGTAAACTTGTGACCACCCACTTTCATTAATTCCCAACGTAAACTTGTGACCACCCACTTTCATTAATTCCCAACGTAAACTTGTGACCACCCACTTTCATTAATTCCCAACGTAAATTGTGACCACCCACTTTCATTAATTCCCAACGTAAACATGTGACCACCCACTTTCATTAATTCCTATTGTCTTTATTTAGACCCAACACCGATTACAACGCCATACAGAACAGATTTCCCACGGCCAGATATGCTTGTGAACTGTTTGTCCGACGGTGTTCAAGTCGACCTGAAGGTTGGCGACCCTGCATTCAACGGGGTCATCTACGTGAAGGGTCACAGCAAGGATGAATCATGTCGTAGAATTGTCAATCCAGATGATTTTGGGACGGTGATAGATTTCAAAGTCAGATTTGGAACATGCGGACTGATTCATGTTGATGTAAGGAATTCCGAAAACTTGTTTTAATCTGACATCGGGGGACAAAATTCCTGACATTTTTCTTCCAAGATGCGAAAATTCAATGATCCAAACATTCTTCATCTTGTTCACAGGCAATCAAGCTTGTTTAGGATGCCAATTTACACAGATTTGCTTTTCCAGTGCGAAACAACCCCAGCAAGGGTCCAAACCAAATTTATTTTGCTTTCCAAGTGTTAACTGAAAAGTTTTAAAGTTTTCCACCTTGGTTTCCCGGAAGGTTTTTTCTGTTTCCAATGTTTTGAAAAATCGAAATTCACTGGGTTTTTTCCCCAGGGTTTTCCAGAAGGATTCCTAGCATTTTCCAGGGTTCTTTTGCGGGACATTTTTCTAAAGAATTGGTCGAATGGGACAAGACAAGAATGGGCTGATGAAAACAAGAATGGCAAGAATGTTCCTCCGTGTCATCACTGGAAAAAATGAAAACTGGATAAATGTGTCATGAACCTGCTTTTTCCGCTGTTTTTGAATTCCCGGGTGTTTTCAAA
>JASGXE010013455.1:0-13684 GCA_030068105.1 Sinentomon sp. SZTP_YWyxl
GTCTAAGCATGTCATCGCGTAAACGAGTAAAGTTCAGATGCCATGCTCATAAAGAATTCATTCCTGGGCAGAACTATTCCCGAGTGGAGCTCGCACCCTGGGCGAGTGTTTGACTTGACCAGCCATTGCTTGACAGGGTCTCCCAATAAAAAGGAAAGTGAAAGATTTATTTTGCAAATGTGAAATTTTTGATTGCTTTATCAAGCGTTCGAAGTTTTGACCTTCTGAGATTGTGAAGTTGGGTAACCTTCATCACCGCAGAAGGTCAGAAGTTCGAATGCTGGGTGAAGAAATCACAAATTCATCTTTTCCTAAAAAGGTATTTATATTCGCTTTCCTTTTTATTGGGTCACCCTTTACTTCTTCTGTAGGGCTCCCTGAGGGATATCACCTTTACCAACGCTGCAGGAATCTAGTAGCTTGTTAGCCAACTCCATTGGGGGCAGTTTTTCGATGATTAGTGGCAATTGCTACAAACAATAACAAAGCCGTTACCTATACACACATATGTTCGAGTATACACTTGCATATACATGGTGTTCCACTTAAAAGAGGCCCCTCGTGTTTTAATTTGGTTTTCCCCGCACCTTTTCAGGTTGCGGTTCGTAACATTATGGTAGAATTCCGCAAAACTATTTACTCAATCTTGAAAAATACTCAATTCCATGTTCAGACACATCTTTCTCATTGACGGAAAAAGAATACTGTTGGGCATAGAAATTAAAATTTTCCAACAAAAATCTAAACATTAAATTTGCTATTTTTCAAAGCTTAGGCTTGGAGTAGTGGCTTGGGGAGGGAATACGGCCGATTGTTTCGGCCTTCCGAAACTCTAGAAAAATCGTGGTCAAACGGCCTTGAATTAACGTTTTCCTCGAAAAAGGTCGACAGTAAATTTCTTTTGGTTCTTCAGAAGGTGTTGACTTTCTGACCTTTGTGCATTCACTTTTTCATTGGGTTTTGGTGACACTTTTCGAATCTTGAAAATGAAAATTGCATTGAAGCACCATTCCATGGAGAAAACAGCATCGAAAACTAATCAACATTCGAACTGAGGGGTTTGAGCCAAGTCAGGACCAAACACCTTGATCTCTGCAAATCTGTTTGAATCTGTTGATATTTGGACGAGGATATCTCTCCTGGTGAGAAGGTTTGGTGGATGGTTTGTCTGGATAAAATCACATTAAGGTAAGCTTTCATTCAGCACTTTCATGATGAAAACTTTCAATTGCTCCAGAAAGTTTTAAAATTTACATGTTATTTTTATTCTCAAAATCAGACGGACACACAATGGGTGCTAACACAGTGATCATTCCTCTCTTATGCTCAGTTGCACCAAAACGAGCAAGCTTTGATCTCGGATCAAACACCGATCCAAGATCAAGCATGGGGTTTTAAGATTGCCTGATCTGTGTTTGATCTCCGAGCAAACACAGATCCGACATCAAGCATGGGGTTTTAAGATTGCCTGATCTGGGTTTGATCTCGGATCAAACACTGATCCGAGATCAAGCATAGGATTTTAACATTGCCTGATCTGTGTTTGATCACGGAGCAAACACAGATCCGAGATCAATCTTTGGCTTTTTAACGTTGCCTGATCTGTGTTTATTCTCGGATCAAACACTGATCCAAGATCAAGCATAGGCTGTTAACATTGCCTGATCCAGGATCAGAGTTTGATCCGAGATCAAAGCTTGATCATCACTGGTGTAACTGGGCATGGATTATCCACCCAACGAGTACCCATTTTTGTCTCTGAAATCTCTTAAGCTTTCTCTTACTTTCCAAAAACTAGAAACCCATTTCACGTGAAGAGGAGCTTAAAGAAAGAGCCAGATTATTGATTGATCAAGTAAGGAAGGAGTCATCATCACCCCCTTCGTCAGGCAATCACATCAAGAGCCAGAATGGCTCTGAAGTTGGAGGTGAATCCGGCCAGAACGATGGCTCTGGAAGCAATGGACAGACGGTGAGTGTTCGATAAAGTTGGAAGGAAAAGGGTAGGGTGACTGGGGCATAAGAGAGAGGATGGGTACAGCTGGTTTCCCAAAAGTCACTTGACAACCCCTGCTATTTGCTAGTTTTCAATCTTCTCTTGTGGGGCTATTTCTACAGATTTCAGGTTCAGATTGAGCAGGCTGCCTGCTGCAGATGTTATCCATTCGAATTGGAACAAACTCCACTCCAAGCTTCCAGAGTTGCTTCAAAACTGCAATTCACGTTTCTGGGGTTGTCAAGTGACTTTTATATTACGTTACGGAAGATCTGGGACTTTGTACAACCTCTTGAAGTGCATTGCAGTGTACTTTTTTGGTGCGTTTTTATGCCGAATGACTAATGATTGTCGATGCCTTGAACTTTCTTACGATACCAGTTTTGTGGGAGGGCAAACTGGGTAGACATCGTAACAGAAAAGTTACATTTTCGGCAGTAGCATCAAAATTGGGCACGCCTCCTGTTCTGGAATGGACGTCACTTTCGAATTCCGGTCTCTCTTGCTTGGTTTGCAATGCAACATTGAAGTTGCTATCATTAAACTACATTTAGTTTCTCGGAGGATTTCGAAAAATGAAACTTATTTCGAAAACTAAAGCACAACTGGTCTGTATTCCCAGGATTCCCCCTTTATTCTCCTCAAAACAACCCTCCATTTGCGGAGAAATAAAGATTAAAGCAGAAAGAATGGCATTCAGCCTGGATGGAAACTGAACTCCACATACTCTGAACACCAGATTGGCTACTGGTTTCTGTTATTGTTTAGTTTCTCCTGAAACGGTTTTTTCCTTCATTCTTTGCATTTTCTCCAACTTCTCTCCTCTCTTCCTTTACTTGCATGCAATTGCTGATTTACAGAACATAGTTGAAATTGACTGAAATTACAGCCAATCCGCTCGTAAAGTTTTTGAGATGTGCGACATTTCGCCCCCACCAACGTGGGGCTTCCTCAGGCGAAACCAGCAAGAGCACAAGTTGTGCTCTTGCTGGTGTCGCCTGAGGAAGCCCCATGTTGGCACAACTGTTGTGCTCTTGCTGGTGGAGCCTGAGGAAGCCCCATGTTGGCACAACTGTTGTGCTCTTGCTGGTGTCGCCTCAGGAAGCCCCATGTTGGCACAACTGTTGTGCTCTTGCTGGTGTCGCCTGAGGAAGCCCCATGTTGGCACAACTGTTGTGCTCTTGCTGGTGTCGCCTCAGGAAGCCCCATGTTGGCACAACTGTTGTGCTCTTGCTGGTGTCGCCTGAGGAAGCCCCATGTTGGCACAACTGTTGTGCTCTTGCTGGTGGAGCCTGGGGAAGCCCCATGCTGGCACAACTGTTGTGCTCTTGCTGGTGTCGCCTCAGGAAGCCCCATGTTGGCACAACTGTTGTGCTCTTGCTGGTGTCGCCTGAGGAAGCCCCATGTTGGCACAACTGTTGTGCTCTTGCTGGTGTCGCCTGAGGAAGCCCATGTTGGCACAACTGTTGTGCTCTTGCTGGTGTCGCCTGAGGAAGCCCACTTTGGCACGATGTGCTCCTGCTGGTGTCACCTGAGGAAGCCCCATGTTGGCACAACTGTTGTGCTCTTGATGGTGTCGCCTGAGGAAGCCCCATGTAGGCACAACTGTTGTGCTCTTGCTGGTGTCGCCTGAGGAAGCCCATGTTGGCACGATGTGCTCTTGCTGGTGTCGCCTGAGGAAGCCCCATGTTGGCACAACTGTTGTGCTCTTGCTGGTGTCGCCTGGGGAAGCCCCATGTTGGCACAACTGTTGTGCTCTTGCTGGTGTCGCCTGAGGAAGCCCCATGTTGGCACAACTGTTGTGCTCTTGCCGGTGTCGCCTGAGGAAGCCCCATGTTGGCACAACTGTTGTGCTCTTTCTGGTGTCGCCTGAGGAAGCCCATGTTGGCACAACTGTTGTGCTGTTGCTGGCGTAGCCTGAGGAAGTCCACGTTGGCACGATGTGCTCTTGCTGGTGTCGCCTGAGGAAGCCCCATGTTGGCACAACTGTTGTGCTCTTGCTGGTGTCGCCTGAGGAAGCCCCATGTTGGCACAACTGTTGTGCTCTTTCTGGTGTCGCCTGAGGAAGCCCATGTTGGCACAACTATTGTGCTGTTGCTGGTGTCGCCTGAGGAAGCCCACGTTGGCACGATGTGCTCTTGCTGGTGTCGCCTGAGGAAGCCCCATGTTGGCACAACTGTTGTGCTCTTGCTGGTGTCGCCTGAGGAAGCCCCATGTTGGCACAACTGTTGTGCTCTTTCTGGTGTCGCCTGAGGAAGCCCATGTTGGCACAACTGTTGTGCTGTTGCTGGTGTCGCCTGAGGAAGCCCACGTTGGCACGATGTGCTCTTGCTGGTGTCGCCTGAGGAAGCCCCATGTTGGCACAACTGTTGTGCTCTTGCTGGTGTCGCCTGAGGAAGCCTCATGTTGGCACAACTGTTGTGCTCTTGCTGGTGTCGCCTGAGGAAGCCCATGTTGGCACAACTGTTGTGCTCTTGCTGGTGTCGCCTGAGGGAGCCCATGTTGGCACAACTGTTGTGCTCTTGCTGGTGTCGCCTGAGGAAGCCCACGTTGGCACGATGTGCTCTTGCTGGTGTCGCCTGAGGAAGCCCATGTTGGCACAACTGTTGTGCTCTTGCTGGTGTCGCCTGAGGAAGCCCCATGTTGGCACGATGTGCTGTTGCTGGTGTCGCCTGAGGAAGCCCATGTTGGCACAACTGTTGTGCTCTTGCTGGTGTCGCCTGAGGAAGCCCCATGTTGGCACAACTGTTGTGCTGTTGCTGGTGTCGCCTGAGGAAGCCCATGTTGGCACAACTGTTGTGCTCTTTCTGGTGTCACCTGAGGAAGCCCCACGTTGGCGGGGGCAAAATGTCGCACATCTCAAAAACTTTAACGAGCGGATTGGCTGTAATTTCAGCCAATTTCAACTATGTTATATGATTTGTCAATTCGTGGTGCACGAGTTGAAATTGATTTCTGATTTGCAGGCTGATGATGATGAGAGGGAAAGGCAGGCTCTGCTGAGAGAGAAAGCAAGGAAGTTGATCTCAGACGCAAGGCATGGCATCCTGAAGTCATGGAGTCAGAGCAGCACCGAAGAGCAATCTGGTGCTCTTGCATCTGTTGTTTCTGGTGGTTTGAATAGCACCACAACTCCATCTACGACACCAACTACGACATCGACGGTGTCGAGCACCGTGGCTTCAGATCGTCGAACTAAGAATCCTAGGTCACCCCCAACAACGACCTCCCCTGCTAAGGGTTAGTTCTGGCTGCACATCACATCATCAGTAATTTTGTCGTTCTTTTTTTCGACCGCATGTTGACTGCGCGTGTTTTATGCTGTGCTTCTTTGCCGCTCTCAACTAACTATTTATTTTTCTACTTTGGTCCTGCTCCACTTCTTCTTCATTTGCCATCTTGAGCTGACAGCCATTCGGCCGGTGGCTCGGCTTGAACTTTGTTGCACAACTTGGGCACACAAGGAGAACAATGCCCCAAAATCGTTGCCCAACTCCGCTCTGCATTCAACGGAAACGACTCGGATCAGTTTTAGGGCTATGCCAACCTGCAGGATTTCCCGAAGAGAGCATGCTTTGCAGAGTGGAGACGCTTGTCTTGTGATGTGTGGCATCTCTGCAGTGTAACCTGCCCAGCCTCTGTTTTGGACCTGGAGCTAGGTATTCTTTAACGTGCACAGTGTGATGCTGCACACGGGACCTCCTACTTAACGTCTCATCCGAAAGAGACTGGGGCATTGGCCAGTGAGCACCCTTCCAGCAGCACAGACCTTGAAAAATCCTTGGAAGTAGAAGATTTTTTGGTTAAATAAATCCTGAAAATTGTCATCTGTCAGCATTCTGAAAACCTGTTTTTGTTAGATAGCTCCTTCCTTTGAGGGAATCTAGCCAGCCTCGCCCCCTTCCAGGAGCTCAGTCCCTTTGGAACCCTGCTGAAATCACCCTACTTTTTTGTGGCCTATGGCCACTAGGGTGTTCATAGGCACCTTGAGAACGCCCTTGCAAGCCCTTGGGAAAACCCAAGAAATGTTTTTCAAAAATAACTGGGAATCCTGCACTTTGCTTCTATTTGAATAACTAAACAAAAAGGAAAAAGCTGCAAGAAATATACACAAATATTTGTAAATTCTGAACTTGTGATGTGGTAGCCTGTGGCATAGTTGATCAGGTAATTTCATATAATCTTGAAATCTGACCTCTGTTGACCTTTGACTCCCTTCCCATGACCAAGTGACAGAGCCAGTCAACTTTGCAACAAAAAATGTGCAGGGCGGTTCGCAAGGTGGGGCAAAACTGATGTGGCGTGTTCCTTGTACCCATTGGAATCAAACATTCAGTTGCAAAATGTGCTCCAACCTCCCCCCTAAATTGGCCTATTTGCATGCCTCCAGGTGTTGATTTATTTCTTGCACACATCACCAACTTTTGGGGAGCATGTTTGCCACGGTAAAATAAAGACAAAATGTAAAACAAAAGAGAAAATTTGCACTGAAAAAAAAAATCCAGCATTCCCCCATTTGGTACTTGTGCCCCTAGAAAATCCCCAAAATGAGCTTTTCAGTGCATCTTGGGGTTAAGTTAATTCATGCGCAGCACCAATTTTGGGGAGCATGTTTCCCCCTATCTCTCGTCTCAAGGCCCAAAAGTGGCTATTTTTGATGATTTTTCAGTGCCATATCTCCGAATTAGGGGAGGGGTCGGAGCGAATTTAGCCACCGAGTTTTTTTCCATCTTGACCTGCAGAACATACTGCCTGGAAATGTGACAATTATTGAATCGAATTTCCATAAATGCACCCAAACAGCGGAGAGATCATGACGGGGGTAACGCTAACTCCGAGCTGTGAGGTAAATTTTTGCCATCTGCTCCAATGGAAAAAATTTACCTCGCAGCTCGGAGTTAGCGTTACCCCCGTCATGATCTCTCCGCTGTTTGGGTGCAATTATGGAAATTCGATTCAATAATTGTCACATTTCCAGGCAGTATGTTCTGCAGGTAAAGATGGAAAAAAACTCGGTGGCTAAATTCGCTCCGACCCCTCCCCTAATTCGGAGATATGGCACTGAAAAATCATCAAAAATAGCCACTTTTGGGCCACTGTACACAAAAATGGCCACTGCTAATTTTGGGGAGCCATTTTTCTAGAATAGGGAGTCAGAACGTATTTTGTCACGGAAAACAACTTTGAAACCTTCGTGCATTGGGGACATTCCCTATCAATATTATCCTACCATTTAGAATCACCCTGCAGACATGGAATGGGCACGTGGACCCGCCGGAAATTTATGCCTATTGTTGGTTGTGAATCATTCCGCAAAAGTTTGCCATCCCGACCGACATCACATACATGAAAATGAAAAATCGTTAATTTGATGGAAAAAGCCATGAAAAAGCCAAAAAAAGCATCAGACCTCAAGAAAAAATTATTTGACCATAGTTTTTGCTGTTCATTTACGATGCATGTGTGTATTGAGAGTGAACTAAAACCATTGAGGTTAAATCCATTTTTTCTCAAAGAAGTATAGTTTGTGCATGATTGCTGTAATTGTTTTGGCTTTCTTTTTTTTGCGGCGTACCACTAGTTGCATTGTGTAATTTTTATCCTCCCGAATGCTTTTCTTAGTTGTGATGTTGTTTGAAAATATGCATGTCATTTGCCAGTTTTTCTTATCGTTTGCCTTTCCGTTTGTTTTTGTTCCATTTAATTCCAGGCTCTGCGGCATTTACATTTTACCAGGTTCAGAAAAAGCTTATCGGTGAGAATGTTTGGAGTTCGTTATTATTTTTTTTTAGAGTTTTCTATTTTTTCTCTGACTTCTCTTTTCAACCTTGAAATACAACAGAATCATAATGATATCCTTCGTTTGATACCTACCCATAACACCTCGGGGCCTGTTTTTGGACAAACAAAAAACAAAAACAGGAACAAAAAGCAAGTTCAAGATGCAAGGTTGACCCATGTCCTGGTGCCTTACTTGGATTACCAGAAATGATCTCTGGAGTGAAGAGAGATGGGAGGGAGGGAGCGAGGGAGATGGAGGTAGGAGGAGGGAGGGAGACAGGGAGAGAGAGCTGTTGGGGAAGGAGAAAGGCACGGTCCTGTTTTACCCATAAATCAGGACCCATACCATGCCATCCATGATAAGAAAAGTGTACTTCCTCTCATGGTTATGAGTTATTATCACTCTGCTGGTTGTGATCACTGCTGGAAATCTCGAAAACCGCGTCTCTCATCTCGACGGAATTCTTTTGAAAAAACGAAAATATGACCTGGAAATCAGACAACCAGAGAGCCTGACAAATATCCAAATTGTGGATCACACTTCCGATTAGTGGCAGTCCTCTTAGAAGGGCATTGGTTCACGTGAAAATTGCATTTAGGTACAGCTTGCATAAATTGTGGCTTGCTTTTCTCCTTAATGGGGAATAGCAAAGAGTCCAAATTCAGAATAAAATATGCATTAGTCTGTGTGGCACGCCACCAGTTTTTGGGTATCAATATCAGTTTTTTCGAAGTTCACATAAGTTTGAAAAAAAAGCAGGAACAAAAACAACCTAGAGATGCAAGGTTGAACCATGTCCTGGTACCTTTTTTGGATTACCAGAAATGATCTCTGGAATGAAGAGAGATGGGAGGGAGGGAAATCATACGTGATTTTCATTTCAATTGTGGGTTTTTTCCGAGGAGGTAGGTCAAGAGCTGAACTTACTTACCCGTAACAAAATCCCTGCAACTGAAAACCATGGAGGATTTCCATTCCGCTCGATCTGTCTCTCCACCACTTGACTTGGAATGGATAATTTAGCGGCAAAATCATAATCGGAAATATTCTTTTGTGTAAAGTACAATTTTTGCTCCAATTTCATGGAAAATTCAAATCTTTGCCCCGCACGGAAGACCACAATGAACAGATAATGTATTCGCTCTCCAGGGTTCATTGGTCAATTTTTTTTTTTGTAATTTAAAATAATTTGCTCGGACACAGTCCTGCGCAAATCAGCAATAAGCAGGTAAACACCCTTGTCATATCGAGAACAAGACATTATGACAATAAAATCAACAAAGACAACTTAAGGCATCAACACTTAATAAATTGGTATGGTATCATGACTTATGTCTATGTAAGCTGAGAGGAAGATTTCCCTGCAACCCCATGCAAAATATTCTTTCGGAAGGTGCTCACACTCAAAACCTCACCTCTCCCAAAAATCTCTGCATTTAAAGAGTTCCACTCCTTTGCAGTTCTGACACTGAAGGAATACTTACCAACGTCCCTACAAGCACGTTTGGTTCCCAACTTGAAATCGTGATCATGCCTGCCACTGTAAGAAGGGGAAAGCAAACTCTCCTTGATTTTTGACCAACCAGCAGCATTGTTTAACCCTTGGAAAAGACCTATCAGCCTAGAAAGAAACCCTTATAATACGTTTAGCCAATGAATTCCATCCTAGATCAGATATGAGCAGAGTAACACTGCTTCGAAAGTCATAACAACCAGAAACAAAGCGAGCTGCCCTTCGTTGGACTCTCTCAAGCATCTCAATATGTAGGAAGTGGTAGGAGCCCCATGCTGCAGCTGAATACTCTAGCAATGACCGAACGAGTGTGAAGTAAACTTTTTCTTTTATGTTTTTACTTGCTCTATTAAAGGCTCTTCTGACAAAAAACAAAGCTGAAGTGGCTTTATTAACCACATTATGCACATGCTTCCCCCAACATAGGGTCTTTGTAAAGGTAACTCCCAGGTATGTAACACTATCGGAAAAAGGCAACTCAGTATTACAAAGGTGGTACCTACCGACCAACTAATGGATTCACCTTTTTTGTAAAGGAAATTAACACACATTTTGAGAATAACATGTACCCCTCAGTCATGGTAATCTTCAATCAAAAACTCCCGTTGATACACCCTCAAGAACTTCCCAGAAACAAAATATGGGCAAATCAAGCGAACTGGAGTGGGATAGATTTTTTCCAGTTTCCTTAAAATTGTGTTTTGTGAACTTATCGACCTTTCGATTCAATTGCGGTTTCTCCACAAAGAGTCATTTTCCCTGGCGAGAGAGGGGTGCTCGCCCCCCTCTGCCCCTGTTTCACAGCTTCAGAGAATGTTTTTCTTGCAATCTTTCAGATATTGGCACAACCCTGCCTGTTTCTGATGGCAGCATCTGTGTCAATGATCGAATACCAAAGATAATTGATTCATCCCCCACCACCACCTCATCCATTCCAACACTCCCCCCATCGGAAACCAAAGAGGGAAGCGGCGACCTCCAGAGGTCGAATAAATCCCCGTCGAGGAGCGTCTCCAGCAGGGCATCGTCCGTGAACAGCCAAAAATCAAGATCCCCGTCACCTTTTTCACCGACAGGTGGAGGTGGTTCCAAGCTGCAGACGCTCATCAACCAGATGTCCCTTTCCAGTGAGAACAATAGCGATAATTCAGATATCAGCAAAGAAGGAGGAGTAGGGGGCAACAACGTGATAAATCAGGATAATATTAGATCGTCTCTCTTGTTGATGGATGATTTGTTCAAGAGCAACAATATGAGGCTGGTGAGTCAAATGGGCTGGCTCTTATTTTGGGATATTGTCATTTTCTGGATTAACTTGATGTGATGATTTCTTGGGGTGAGTGTTAACAGGGTTGCCACCCACCTGGAAAATCCAGGGAAAAGAGGAAAAAAAGAGAAAACCTGGAGAATCCAGGGATTTGAAAATTAGCACCTGGAAAACCTATCCAGGGAAAAGAGGGAAAAAAGAGAAAACCTGGAAAATCCGGGGAATTGAAGGAACTTTTGTTGCAGTTTTGGCCTCTTGGAACACTAAATTTGCCACCAAAATGAACGCTCAAATTTCAAAATTTCCTCAGCTTCTGGCGGGCACTGCTCCCCAGGCCCCTCGCCAGAGGCTCTGCCCCTTGGGACCCCGCTGGGGTGTTGCCCCAGACCCCGATTACTGGGGGGGGGGGGTCCAGACCCCCATCTGGCCATCTGGACTGCGCCCAGATAGGTAGGGACCTGGAAAATCGAGGGAATTCTACTTTGGATTTTGAGTGGCAACCCTGGTTAAATAAAATGTCTGACTGGTAGGCATCGAGGCAACCTTAAATGCCGTCAAATGTACAGAGTGTCCACTGAGGTTGGTCCGACAACCCCATTACGGATCCCCCGAATGCCGGGGAAGGGGTTCGGGGAGGGGGTATCCCCCTCCCTGAAGGCAAAAAAAAAATTGAAAAATGGAACCTCAAGAGATGCTGGAATGCCAAATTTTTGAAAGAAAAAAAAACGCATAGCTTTTCTCGCAAACATCGTCTGCATGCCCCGGAAGAATAACTGCGGGTGGGGACGACATGCTTCAGTGAGATGACCCATGACTGGGTGGAAGGAGAAGGACTGTGATAAAAATTGGTCGATTGGGGGTATCGTGGGGATAATTTGGTGTTCAACAAAAGGTAATTTATGGGGGATGAGGCAAGGGCAACAATCCCCCTCAGAAAAAGCACTTTTCGATATTGGGGGGATGCATCCCCCAACCCCCCATGATCGGTACCCCTGGGTGTTACGTTTTACGATGAGATAGATTCTCTCTGCAAGTGTGTTTCTTCCATTATTCTTATTGTGTTTCTTCCATTCTATTCTATTCCAGAACAATGAACAGAATGACATTGGCTACATTGAAAATGAATTGGCCGTTTTGGAGAAAGAACAGGAACAGATCGATAGGCAGGCAGCATTTCTGGAGAAAAAACTCAGGAAGACAATGGAAGCAGGTGAGTTTTTCTTGAGGGTAGGGGGGAAAGGTGTGGCGTTAATGAGGCCACACGACGTATGGTCTGCAGGAAAAACTTCGGATACAGATGCAGCGTGGCCTTAAATGAAAATTGCCCGGTGCTTTTACAATGGACATGTGGGTTGGCCTTTTTATATGCATTGGGTGTAAGTATGGTTTGGAAGATATTTTACCATCACGCCACTGGGGGCGTGGTCTTTACAGAACAGTGGAGGCAGTATTACTTTTTTACCCTTATCGCATCATGTGCTTTCTCAATTTTACTGTTGTTTCTGAAACTTGGTTTCATTCTTATGCCTGCAGTAGAAATGAAAGTGCCTGATTGAAACAGAGCTGAATAGGAGAATTTTTCCGAAAACCTCAGCAATCACAATATTACATGCATGGAACATTAATTTCGTCTCCACTTTACGTGCTTTTCCTCTCCAGAATGGCAAGATTCTGACAAGCGCTGGTGCACTGCTCCCCTCTTTCAATGTATCATTCTGAGAACCAAGCTGTCCCCGTTAGGTAGCTCTGTCGTTTGAGGGATTCTGTCTCCCAACCCCCTGCCGGGAGCTCAGTCCAGGGTTGCCACCCACCTAGAAAACCCAGAAAAATCCAAGGATTTGAAAATTAGCACCTGGAAAATCCAGAGAATAATTGGAGGAACT
Source organism: Sinentomon sp. SZTP_YWyxl (assembly GCA_030068105.1). NCBI lineage: Eukaryota > Metazoa > Arthropoda > Protura > Sinentomata > Sinentomidae > Sinentomon > Sinentomon sp. SZTP_YWyxl. The sequence goes on from JASGXE010013455.1 coordinate 12,442, forward strand.
TTTGTTGCAGTTTTTAAAAAGTTTTCTTTTTGACAAGTTTCATCCAGCCACTATTCGATTTATGTTGTAGCTGGCCCATTCAGTTGGCTCTCTCTGGCAGGATTTTTGGCCTCTTGAACACCAAATTTGCCCACAAAATGAACGCTCAAATTTCAAAATTTCCCCAGACCCCCCCGCCAGTGGCTCTGCCCTTGGGACCCCGCTGGGGCGCTGGGCCCCAGACACCGATTACTGGGGGCTCCCAGGCTACGCCGAGATCCTTAGTCGATAACCCCCTGTAAATCTTCACACACCCCCAACTTCAAAATCCTGGCAAAGCTAGAAAATCCAGGGAATTCTACTTTGGATTTTGAGTGGCAGCTTTGCAGTCCCTTGGAACTCATGATGGGGTGCTACCCTGGACACCAGTATTAAAGCCGATGGCCACTGCCACTGCGCATCGGTGACACTCTCTGTCACTTGAAAAAGTATTTGTTGAAAGAAATTTTGAAAACTTATAAAAAAAACTATAAATTTGTTTTCAAAAATTGCTGGGAACTCGTAAAGTACCCTTCTTCGTTTTTTGTGCAAAATTTCACAATTTTTTTGTCCAAAATTTCACAATTTTATGCTTAAATAAAGTACCCTTCTTCATTTTTTGTGCAAAATTTCACAATTTTTTGTGCAAAATTTCACAATTTTTTTATCCGAAATTTCACAATTTTTTATGCTTAAATAAAGTACCCTTCTTCATTTTTTGTGCAAAATTTCACAATTTTTTGTGCAAAATTTCACAATTTTTTGGGCAAAATTTAACAATTAACATTCCTAATACAGTGTCGGCCTGCGGTGTTGAAACCTTCTTCGATCGATTTTCGACGTGTCAATTTTTGTCGGTGGCATATGATAGAAATATGAGTGGTTGAATGCACTGCTGCGACAGCAGTGCATTCGACCATTCATATTTCTCTTCCTAGAAACATTTCAATTCATTTTTAAAAGGCCAATTTGACCATCATTCGCTTGCAATTGTGTTCAGTATTTTTTTCTCGTTTCCTTTTCAGGAGATCGAGTTGAAGAGGAGCAGAGGCTACTAGCAAAGTGGTTTACGCTGGTCAACAGGAAGAATGCCGTAATCAGGAGGCAGATGCAGTTGCATTTAATGTGAGTGTCTTGTTGTGTTGCGTTGTGCTCTGGCTGCGTCTTTCTAAAGTAATTTATTCTTCAAGTGTTATTTCTGGGTCTTATTATTTTTGTTTTATCC
>JASGXE010013456.1:0-12724 GCA_030068105.1 Sinentomon sp. SZTP_YWyxl
GATGCCAACCAAAGTGACTCGAAGAGGTTACTCTTGTGAGACACAGTTTCTCAGTTGGTTTCAGATTTTTTTGGATCCAGGTATATAGGCTGATGCTATTTTATCAATTTTGAGAAAGCCTTTGATTTGGTCCCTCATTCTGCTGTTTTTGTCAACCTGAGATCTCTGGGAGTTGAGGAAGTTGTTGTTAATTGGATCACTGACTTCATCTCTGCTCTTATTCAGCACGTTAGGGTTGGGAACACCTTCTCTGATTCTGTTTGTGTTGCATCTGGCGTACCACAGGGGAGTGTCCTTAGTCCAACACTTTTTTCAATATTCACAAATGACTTGCCTGTCGATCGCAGTTGCTGGACCTTTTTGTTTGCTGAAGATTGCATAATCATCAATGAAATTGCAGAACCAAATGTAGTCCCTCCAAGATGATTTAGTCAGAATTAAGAACTGATGAACAAATAGGGGCATGTCATTCACAAGGTCATTTCCACTTGTTGGTTCTTACAGATTGATCGACGCTGAATTGCAATATTCGCACAGTGCTGCTTTTCCTGGAGTCACATTTACAAAAAAATCTGTGGTTGGGAAAGCATGTTGACAGTGTTTTAATAAGACAAACACTGCATTGTTTTTTGTTAAGCTTACCTTTCGCAAGGCAAGCAGAAGTGTTGGGGAAAGGTCTATTTTGCCCTGGTTCGCTCGATTTTGGAGTATGCCTCTGCAGTTTGGGACCCCTACCGATTATTGCATGTGAAAAAACCAGAGGGCGGCTCGTTTGTATCTGGGTGCTCCACATTCATAACCGAACTTCGGTGGAGCTCTCTTGCCAAGCATTGGTGGGTTGCCAGGCTCATGGGCATTTTTTGCGCTCAAAATAATGTGGGTGGTTGACCTGATATTTTGGAAAGTTTGTCACTTTCAACTTACAGAGGTCGCCATCATCATGATTCAAATTACTCTATGAGTGCCCTTGTAAGGATGTTGGGAAGTTTTCATTCATTGTCTGAACGGCAAATGACTGGAACTCTTGGGAAGTGAGGTGTTTGGAAGTGGGCAAGACCTAAAATCCACTCTTTCGGGAGGAAAATTCTGCAAGGTTGAGGACTGCCACTTAACAATGCTACCCCAATGTTGCATCATATTCCTCTGATTTGTTCTATTTTTTTCTTCATCTATTTTTTTCTTCATTGTTTGTTGAATTGCCAATTATTTTGAAGAATAATTTTCGAAAGCAAGGGTGGGCTGTTTTTGTGAGCAATTTTGTGCAGAGTAGAGCAGAGCAGGCATTTTGAACGAAAAAAACCCTCCCATGGTCATCTGTGATCATCAACTTTCAATAATTGTTTTAAGTTATGCCATTGCTCTCAATGAAGTGGTCTGTGTCTCACAAACGCTGTTTGTAAAACTCGCATTTCTCTTCTGAATTAATTAACAGCACAAAAAAAAAACGAAAAACATGCATTGTTGCATTCTTGTGTTTGTTCAGATGTCCTTCATTGATTTTACTCTCTCACTCACTCACTCACTCACTCACTCACTCACTCACTCATTCATTCATTCTTTGCAACTGTAAAGTACCCATTTGACTCATTCATGACTGCCATCTCATTTCAGTTGCATTTCTTCACTTGTTTTCTTTTGATTGACCTTCAGTGTCGCCCCGGGCCCTGTGTTGCTGTTCCCTCTGATACACATGTGTATTCAGATGCAAACTGGCATTTTTACTGATAAGACCAAGACTGTTGTTGGTTTGGTTCTTCCCAAGCAAAGCAAGACATGAATAATTGAATTCAATTGTTTGATTTTTGATTGTTCCCATGTCTGTCCGTTTGATTTGACAGCATGTCAACAATGATTAGCGGTTCTTTATCTGTATCACAAACAATCTCAGTTTTGGAATGTTTATCTATCAAGGATCACTAAATGAACTTTTTAAGTTTACTGTGAAGACTGCTAGATGAGATGTGTGTGACCCATGGTGATTTCAAGGAGCAGCTGGTGGGACGTGGTTATAGTCCCAAGTCCGATGGGAGTGGGTTAGATTGCAACACCGTTATCTTGATGAGAGCTCTAATTGCTGGTTTGGACCTAAACAGACATTTAATCAGAAAGGCATTACTTTGGCCAGGAAATAGGCCCCTGTCGCTTTCCATTCTAATAGTTTCATTGAGGGCAACATATCAATAGAATTTGCTGAGGGACCTTGACATTTTTACGAAAGCCCGGGTTCTGGTCACACAACCTTATTGGGGGCTCGAGAGTGTGTAGTTCTTCAGCTCAATCTTGGGATGAGTATTCCTCACAAAACATACTGAACTTTTGCTCTTGAAGAAGGTTCCTGAACAAATGGGGATCCATTGGGGCAGAAATCGTGACAGTGCATTGCTCTGTCCCATGTCACCTGCTCAGGGGTCTCTTGAGTTGACATGGTGCTATTCTGCATCACAAAGAACCTTCCTTGGCAGGAGAGAATCTATTCTTGATGGCAGACAGGCCAATATTTTCAGGAAGCAAACTGTCACAAAGGAAAGCTGCCAAGTTAGAGGTCCTGATCCAGGTCATGCTGAACGAAGCACGCTTACGAGATCCTTTCCCTCTGAGTTGTTATTTTTCTTTCTTATTTTATTTTTCTTATTTCAGGATTCACTTTTACTGGCGCTTCAAGAATCCTGATTTCATGTTGAAAGCATACAAACTCAACATCCAACATGCACTTGGTACCAAACTTCCCAGCGGATTGTTGAACTTCGTTTTCAAGACATGGTTCTGTCGAAAGGTAAGCAGCTTTTAACTTAACGCATGCTGAAAAATGTGGCATTCAGTCCACTACAAGTCCTACTCAGCAGAAATGGCAGTAAAAGCAGTTGTCATTGCTGGGTGCCTGCGCCTGCCGCTGTGTCTGCCAGGATAAATTTAGTGCCGTTTGCATTGGACGTGTGACTCGAAATGGAGAAAAAATGAAGCCACAGAGGGTAAAAAATCATCTAGTTTTGGCCATCAGTGGCTGAAACATGGAGTTTTTAGCTTGAGGTGAGCACTGTGGTTTTTAGCTTGGGGAGGTGCCACATTTAATAGAGTATGAATGTATGTCTGTGCAGGTCCTTGACAGGTTTGTGTCATTGAATTGCTTGTTCTCTTTTGATGCTTACACCTGAATCAGGTACCTATGGTGCAGCTATCATTATTCAGGGCCCAAATTGCCACATGTAATATCCCATGGAGATATGAGTTGCACAATTATTCTGAAAATGGCCACATTCAAAATTCATCTCGTATGGAGGGGAAGCTTCTCTTCAAAAATTTGGCAACAAGCAGACATCTTGGGCTTGGCAAAAATCTGGAATTTTTTTGGAAAATTGTCATTATTTCGAGATTTTTGCCAGTTTTAGTTTCAAAAATCTTGCTGAATTTGAATCTGAAATCAGAATTTGGATTTCTGCAACAGATTTTTAAAAGCTAGGTAATGATTTTCCAGTTGACTATGGATGCCAGTCTACTACCATTTACTCAGGATGAACGGAGAAAAAATTCCCGAGCATTTGAAAGGGTGCTTCTTCACCTGATTTTTTGGGGCAAATGTTTCACCAGATTAATGTCCAAACATCAACGTATGCATGCACGTCCACATAACACAATTCTCGTGAGTTTGGGCTGTGATAATGGAATGGCCTTTATCATTCCTGATTTTTTGGCATCAAAAGAGAGCAATGCAATTCACACCGCAAAACCCGAGGAGGATGTACGAGGATGTGTTTGTTGGTATGGGACGACCCCCATCTCTGAAACTATCCATCGAAATGAACTCAAATTTCAACCAACGGCAACAACCCATACCAGAGGTCTTTTGTGATTTTCAGCCCATTCCAAGTCTTGGCGTTTAAATGGGCGGACGTGCGTCTGGGATGGAGACTTGGGCCAAAATGATGTGTGGACGTGCTTGCTGGTAATGAAGTGCTTGAATGACAATTTTCGATGCATTGATTAATATCATTTATGCTGGGATTTATTTTCAGGGTAATCCAAGAGCATCGGTCGTCCAGCGAGAGATTTTTGTCAAAAACGTTGTAAAAATCATCCGGAATTGAGTGACAGAGTCGGATTTTGCAATTTCTCGTTCCATATGCCTTTTCCCCTCGAATGATCTTTTCAAGGCCAAAAAGTTTTATGCTATTATGAAATTTCCAAATGTGGTTCTGTCACTCAATTTATGGGGATCTTTTGTTCAGGAAACACCAGGTCTCATAACAGCATTCACCTTGCTGCATGAAGTTATCACTATATTTCAGACTTGTTTCTTGAATGATTGAAACCAATAACCCCAGAATGGTGAAATTTTGCATTCGAAGACTCCTCAAAGGGTCCAACATGCCCACAAAGTTTGAAAAATATCAAATAACAATGACCGAAAATTACTTTTTGCCTGGACAGATTTTTTGCTCCAAAGAGTTGGGCAGGTCTTTTTTTGCTGCACATGCCTGTCATAACCCATGGATGGCTGGACGACTTGGGACTGGATTGAACACATTTTTTGACTTCACTTTGACAGTGTTGAAAAAATCAACAAGACATTTGCTTTTTGATTTGCATTTTTGCAATTGAATTTTCATTTGCTTTTTCCTGTTTTTTTTTTTTCTTCTTCTTTTTAGGGAATGAAGAAGGTGAGGATTCATGGATTAGGTGTTCACAAACCGGATGAAATCCAGGAGATGGGCAAGAACGATTTGAAAGTTTTGAGCGACATTCTTGGTGATAAACCTTACTTGTTCGGTGATCGCATCTCAAATGTAAGTTCCATTCAATTTCGCTGTTTTTTTTTTTCTGCCCATAGCAAGGTGTGGATTTGAGAGAGTAGGGTTCGATTGACATTGATTGAGTGCTCAACTTGCAATTTGCACAGAGTCTGTGTGCATTTGAACAATTCGCTCGACCGATGTGCTGGTCTGCGTGTTTGTTTGCCACGAGTTGTTGTTCACTCCTCTTTGACCTGACCTGACCCACCGTAAGCTTCATAGTGACAGTTGGAAACCTTACAAATGTCAAATGAACTGCTCAACGAATCATACTTTCTTGATCGTGACTTTTTATTACGGAATTGCTAACATCTTGAGAGCTTCAGCGAAAAAAAAACAATAAAAAAATGAATGGGCTTCCCACGTAGGGAAATAAAATAAAATACCAACAATGATAAGCAAGACAGAAAAAGGTGAAGGAGAGACTGCTATCAGCTTTTCACAAAAAAGAAGAAACATTTCAAAAATCTGTAAAAGAGAAAATAAGCTGAGAAAGCGCATGGGTAAAGTGCAGAGAGGCAATTTCGTACATTGTCTGTAAATCGCCATGGAAGCCATCGGGGAAAAATGTGCATCCATTTTGGAGGAACGGCAACCAAAATTGTGAGCAGGAAACAAGTTTGTGTGAATGGTCAGGTAGGACAGTCACCCTGTTGGAGGCCAAGCAGCCACAGACAAGATCCAATTGATTCCTGTGCTGTTTCCCCTGATTTCTTGCATATTGTGGTGTCTAAAACCAGTAAATGAACATGTGTCGTCGTCATCATCATTTGCCATTGTGAGCCGAAAGCCATGAGGTTGGTGGCTCTGCAAGACCTTGTTGCACACCTTGTGCTTGCAAGGAGAACAATGTCCCATGATCGTAGCCCAATTCCACTCTGCATTCAACATAAACGACTTGTATCAGTTGTTCACCATGGGAATGCCAATCTGCGGGATTTATCAAAGCGAGTCATGTGAAATGTGGCTTCTCTGTAGTGTAACCTGTCAAGCCTCTATTGGAACCTGCAGTTAGGTGATATTTAACGTGTGCAGTGTGATGCTCGCACGGGACTTCCTTCCTGAATCCCAAGGACGACAGGGCACACCACGGCAACCTGCTTTATTGTCACATGGTCCTTGCTAATAACGCTCAAAAGAAATCCGGCACGACCAGGGATTGAACCCAGGTCCTTCGGATCACGAGACGGATGCGTTTGCCACTAGATCTGACGGGTGGAGGACACTGACGGTGGAAGGACTAACTCTTCAAGAGATTTGAAGCTCCCGTTTCAAGTTGGTCAAACTGAATATGCTTGCGTGCAATTCTTCTGTGGCCAACTGTCACATGTTGGGCTCCTTCTCATTGCATGCCTTGAGTTGACCATGACAGAAAACTGGCTCCAAAAGGGGGGACGTGCCAGGATAACAATTGCACTTGCTTAATTTTACTGAGCAGTATTTGAATTTCTTGTCCAGAAATTACATTTTGCTGAACATTGAACGAATGCTTTGTATGCTAAACGGATGTAAAACATGGCCGTTATCATTTTTTATTTTTTTTTGTCTCACCCCATTCTACATAGTTGGATATTGTAGCATTCTCGGTGCTGAGTTTGATCTATTTTGCTGACAAGGAGGCAGTGTATCCGCTGCGTGATTTGCTAATTGAATCTCATCCAAACCTGGTCGGACTGATCAACCGTATCAAGGAGAGCGCATTTCCTGATTGGGATGAGATGGCAAAGACATTAGATCTGAACTCACACATCCCAAAACCTGTCAAAGAGGAACCTGCTGCCAAGGAAAAGGAAGGAGAAGGAAAAGAGGTAGATGCTGAAAAGAAGGAAGTGATCTCGGATGAAAAGGTTGGCCCATTAATGATGCTTTTCCTCCCTTTCCTCCCTCCATCCCTTGGTTCGAATGAGATACGAGGGTTGATCAATAATTACTGAGACTCGCATATTTCGAGCTGATCAATTTCAAATCTCCTCTCATGCATTCCTACAGTGGTCTTTCTAAATATCACCTGAAAAATTTGGGTTTGATAACTAATTTGGTGTTCACAAAATCGTCAATTAAATGATGGAATTTCGATTAATTTTTGCTGCATTGGTAAAATTGAAGTTGCTGGCATGAAAAACAACAAAGTGGATGAATTCTTCATGAAAATGCAAACATGTAGCATGTCTGAGAGCGTTTCGGAAATAAGGGATCTTCCGTCAACACAAATGAAGCATGTCAATTGCTCCCTAAACTATGCACGACTCGCGGGTACCCCAAATTTCAAATTCTGGCCAAAAGAAAAGTCCTTTGCATCTGAATTGTGTGCTTTTCAACAAATGTCAGCTGGCCGCTCTGTTTTTGGTACACATTTCTCGTTTTTCTGCCGAGATTTCGGTTCACTTTTTCTATTTACCACGCACAGAGCATGCATTAGTGGTCAGAGGGTTTTTTGTCCCCAAAAACGTTAAAGGCCACCAGCTTCTCCGATTTTTCTTTGATTTTTTTTGCACTTGATAGATATCTCAAAGACGTGTATATACACAAAATTGTTAATTTTCACAAAACCAGAAAAGCAATCAAGCCCAATTTCTTCAGACATTCTTTCAAAAGACCATTCCTCAAATACATGAGCAGAGATTTGAAATTGGTCCCCTCTAAATATGCGACTCTCAGTAATTATTGATCATCCTTCGTATATTTATTCGGCCGATTTCCAAAACGAAGATTAATCGATGGATTGCCGCGATCTGAGGAACGAGGAGTGGTGATCTGGTTGACCACAAACATTTGGATTCACATCGATATAGCGAATGACAAGGTCAACCATTTTACCACTCGTCGATCCATGGATCGAGGCTATCCGTCGATTGATCTTCGTTTTGGAAATCGGCCGATTGTTTCCAAATTTGTTCACCGAGCTGATGATTCCCACCCGGCTGAATTCCAATTCATGATTTGTTGAAAAACCACGAGGGGATAGACTCGGTGATAAGATAAAAACAAAAAGAAACCAGACACACTAGGGACGAACCATTTACATTTCAAATGGGTGTATCGTTTAAATTGCGTTCGGTAATTTTAAAACTCATGAGTAATTTCTGTGTGGACCACAAGCGAGTGCCTACCTGTGAACGATGTTGGACTGCGTTTCAACAGCAACATTGTGCTCAACAGTTCTGAACATCAACCACCATGGTAACAAGAAAAAATACCCACACGGTTTCCTCCTTGTTCCAGTGTTGCATCTGAAATTTTTCTTTCTTTATATTCCTTTTTGCTGCGAGTAGAAATAAAAGTACCAAGGCATTGTAAAAGTGATCAGTGCTTCTTTCCCCTGAATCACGTATTCTCACCAATTTGGCTGTCTATCGCATTTTTAGCAATTTTACCAAGATATGTGACATCTTGGGAAATGGCTTTTGGCTGACATATCAAGGCCTAAATTTCTACTTTAGTGCAAAACTCACACAGCAAACTCAGGAATGTAGACTAAAATAATAGGCCCCCCTCGTTTAAACCTTGAAATGGGATAAGTTTCATGCGAATGTGTGCACCCTCATAATCATGTCCGTCACGTGGTTAAGCATCGAGGACGACCTTGGCCACCACAGGGAGGGAGGGAGAGGGAATCGTCAGCAAACATGATTGTTAATTTGTCATCCAGGCCAAATATCAAGGCCAGTCGAGAGTTAAAACATCAGAAGGTTGCCCCAAATAGAAAAGAGAAATTTTGGAGGCAATGGCATGACGTTTGTGGCAGATTGCTTTGGCAATGCCGGAGCAATCAGCAGTTCTTTCCTGACAACAGAAGACTGATGTCTGCTGACTGCCATCTTGAACATTCGACATCCAGCATGCCCCTTTTCCATCTGAATCCACTTCAGTTTCATTATTTATGCATTGAATTGATTTTTTGATACACTGAAACCATTCATTTTCCACTGACACCATTTTATCCAAACACCACTGAAACCAGACCATCCACTGAACCCATCATGATATTTCTGATGTGTTTTGATGTGAAACAGTTTCGAACTCATTCAAAATTCTGCCCCAGTCCACGTCACTATCCAATTCTGTTTCTTGGCATCCATCCTCTGATTTGCATGTCTCAATTTGGGTTGTGGCTGCTGATGCCCTTGTCCGCAGTTCAAAAATAAATGTCAACACATGGACCCAATGTCAAAATTTTCACAATAGAAAAATGCCAAAATGGAATGCAAAATTACCACAACTGGTTGTAAAATTGGAGAACTTCTCACACCTTTGTAGAATTACGCCATCCCCCAGACCCCCGGACAGGGTTTCACGTCTGGTATCTCTATGCTGTGACCTTGGTAACCCCCCAGGCTCTCAGCGACACAGCCTCTGCAGTTCAGAAGTGACCCAAAATTATTGTTCACGGTGACGACATGAAACTTGTAATGGGTTGTCCTTTTTGCAGGTAGGTGTGCATCATTCCAGCCATTTTTTCCAAACACTTTTGTTGAGCACTGGTCGTCAAAAGACAGTTGGGACAAGCTGCGAGATCGAGAATTGAACAGTCTGTTATACAGTCTGTATATGCATTCTTAACAATGGATGGGTAATTTCTAGAGCCCTCCAAATTTCGCGAAATGAGAATAAGCACGAAAAAAACGAAATGTTATTTTTTCACTTTTTTCAACATTTATTCGCCGATTAAGCCTTTTGGAAGCCAGATAAATCATTATTTTTACCACGACAAAAAACGAAATTGAGTTATTAGCACGAAATTCATGTTTTAGAACGAAATTCCACGAATTTGACCCCTTTTCCACTAAAACTCTGTTTTTATAAGCAAAGTGTTTATGACTTACTGCAGATTTACCCTTTCAGTCATATCCATGAAGAGACCAGCAAGATACATCAGATCAGTTGTTGTCTGCTGTAAATTTAATAATTTTGTCCCCCAGGATGCGTTCTTTCTTGGCTTTTCCAAAGTCCGAGGCAATTGACCTTGCAGCAGAATAATAATTATTTGATAAAAAAGGAGTGATACTGAATACAGATTGAACATCTTCAAACCCTTTCTGTCCTCTTATTCCAATTGTCGGCATCCATAGGCTAGAGCATGGGATAGGTTTCAGCTTGTGTTGTGAATTGAAAAGAGGAGAAATCCAGCCACTTAAAGAAATTTAATTTTGAAGAATTACTATGCTTCTAAATGCCAGCAGACAAAATATTGAAACAGTGGTCCAGGTATCCTATTAAACTTTGACAATCGCAATTTTTTTTTATTTTTTATTTTTTTTTTATTTTTTTTTTTTATTTATAACCACCGACAGTGCAAGTTTGCTCCTTCTCCAGTTTTGATTTGGAAGGCCTATTAAAGTGAAAGACCTGCCAGTTTTGCATCACACCCAATCTCGGCAAGGTGCAGTTCAAAACCCTGGGATCAATTTATAGCCTAAAAAGGCCGAAAACGATTAAAAACGAAATTCAACTTTTATTTCAACACTAAAAAACGAAATTTTGAACCAAGGTTCAAAATTTCGAAATTGGCAAAAAATAAAAACGAAATTCCGTGGGCTCTAGTAATTTCTGAAATACATTTCTATTACAAAGCAAGACGAGTCAACAATACTGAACTTCTTTTTTCACTCCTCTTTGAATTTTGACTATCGGGTCTGTCGTGGTGACGGTCAGAGAAACTAATAAACCACCAAAGGTCATTACTATGACAGCACTGAACGCAATTCTTGACCCTGTGACTCCACTCCAAAGTGAGATACAAGAAAGTTTTGGTAAACTTATAGAAGTTGCATGCAAAGTTTTGCCTGCACTCTAAAAACGTCTTTAGAACTCTTTGGGGAAACCTGCAAATGAGGGGGGCTCACAGCAAATCTGTTTGGCCTTGAAAAAACATTTCTTGAGAAGAGCCAAATAACCCTGCAAAAATCAAATTGCTAATGCAAGTGATTAAAAAAAACGAACTTAGGGGGTCCCTTTAACACTACCTTTCCCATGCTAGATTTCCACAACAATGGAAAAATGGGACAAAGTATTGAAATGGCCACAAAAAAGTAAAGAGAACGTTTTGCCCCTCCACTTTAACCTGGTTTTGGAGGAACTTGTCGAGCAAAAATCGGCATATCTTTAAGTCTGTTGACTTGTCACTGCAGCCAAAGATCTGCCCAAAAACAATGATTAATGATGCCACCCAAAATGCACCCCGATGATCACTTGATTGTATTCATGATAATTTCAGCATGTGCACCACGAGGAGGAATGTCAGAAATCTCTAAATATACATAATAAAATCTTGTAAAATCGAGTGATAGCCAAATCCGCCCATTCTTTGAAATGTGCAGAAACATGACGTTTCACTCCTGCTTCATGGAGTTCTTCAAGCAAACACCGAGGAATGACAGGCATTGTCTGATTTTGAGTTGAGTTGCGACCGATGCTGTGGAATACAGTTGCAGTTTGAGCAGTTGGTTGGTGGTGGTTGAGGTATGGGTGGTGGGGAACAGCAGAGTTGGAATGGGGAAGGGCTAGGGGATGGGTTGGGCTTAGGGTGGATGGTTGTTTATGTTGGGTTGAGGCTGAACTCTTCTTGGAAGACTGTTGTTAAAGGGGAGTTTTAGGAATTGGAATTTCAATTGGTTGGGGTCTGTGTTCATGGCGTTTCTTGTTGTGATGATGAAGAAAGACTTGAATGTGTTTGCTCTGCCTTGTTGCCTGGCTCACAGTGTGGAGACCCACCCTTCCCATCCTACAGCCATTTCCCAACTGTCACATCAACCAGTTACGGACAACCAATTGAAATTCCAATTCCAAAAACTCCCTTCAGCAACAGTCTTCAAAGAAGAGTTCTGCCTGGTCCCGGCAGCGTATTTAAGAATTCGATTTGGGCACATCCCGATTTTGCGCATGACGAAATTGTGAAGAATAGAGCTAATCTAACCAAACCTAACCCATCTAACCTACCTAACCTGACCTTTTTTCCTTGTTTCAAAAGTTTTTTTCCCATTTCGGGGGGTCAGAACTTTCACGTGGTTAGATGGGAAAGTGCCCAAAATGGTAGGCATTTCTTAAATAGGCGTCCCGGCAACATTCCCCTTCGACCCAACGTAACAACCACCTATCCAGCTGTCCACCCCATCCCCTATCACCTCCCCATTCCAACTGCTGTTCCCTACCACCGCCCCCACCAACTGCTCAGGCAAGCTGTAACTGCATTCCACAGTATCGGTTGCAGCTCAACTCAAAATCAGATTGCCAGTCATTCCTCGGATGGTGTTTGCCTGAAGAAGTTCCACAAAGCGGGAGCACAACGTCACATTTCAACACGAATGAACGGATTTGGCTGAAAGTATTTTCAAGTATTTTTATTATGTTTACTAGTATTCGTGGATGATATTGTGTAATTTCTGAATATATTGATTATGCATCTATCTAAACAGGAGCCAGAGGATAAAGAAGAAAAGGAAGATGTCAAAGAGAAGAGTGAGACAAAGGTGGCTGAGACGAAAAAGTAGATAAAAAAACAACAGATCAGAAGAAAGACAACAACATCAAAGAAAGAGAAAGCAAAAGGAAAAACAAATTGGAAGAGTGCAGCAATGAGAAGTTTATTTTTCTATTTCTGCTCCAACAACACAGCACCACATGGACAAAAAAGAAAAGAACTTTTGATGGAACAGTGAAGTAAGTGAGTGAGTGTATATTTGGACTTTATTGTTTGGATTGTCATCGACCTACGGCAAGTGGACAAAAACGACACTCGATTCTCTGGTTTTACTTTGGATCAAAGGCTTTTTGGAGCAGGGATAGATACTCATGTTATTTCGACCATCATGGTATGAGGTGGAAGTGATCGCTGGGGTGTTACGATAGATGATGCTCCTGCAGAAATTATTCTCGGAGAACTTTCGCTTTATTCTTCATTCTTCATGTATCTCTTTTTATGCCATGCCATGCTATTTGAA
>JASGXE010013457.1:0-13825 GCA_030068105.1 Sinentomon sp. SZTP_YWyxl
AAATCAGGTCATACATTGACCAATGAAGATGATAGTCTTGTATGGAAGCTAATTTTACGAAGTGGAAACACCATTCAAAATTTCACCACGATCGGTTAATGAACACCGAAGTTTGTGTTTTGCGTAGAGTCTCGCCTCAACTTGTTTTCCATTTTAATGCAAAAATGTCAAAGTTGAGTGTTTGGCTGTTGGGGAAGGGGTGGGCGGTCGTTTGGCGGCCCACTGTTTTACACATAAAAAAACTGGCGACTAGCATCCATAAGAATTGTCAAAATCATACAGGTACAATGTACTGATGATGCCTTTAAAGCATCGATGCTTCCGTCAAATGTCCAGGCTTGTTTCACACTGCCCGCATAGAGCTTCGGTCCGGATTGGCTTGTAGGTGGTGGCAGCACTCCCACTGATCCACCCCTGATGATCAATCAGTCAGTGGGAGGCAGTGTGAAACAAGCCTGGATATTTGACGGAAGCACCGATGCTTTAAAGGCATCATCCGTTCACAGCACAGTAGGTCACCGGAACGACCCAAGATGAGAGATGGGTCTACCCGCTCACTCAATGGACGACACGATGTCTCCGTGTGAAGTGTAGTCAATTTGGTGAGTCAAAAGTTGCTGGTTTTGGTCTGGTTGACGATAACATCAAGCGATTACAATGTATTTAAAATATTTTTTTTTTAAATAAACTTTGGCTGGATGCCAAAGCTGAACCTCTGTCAACGTCAGGATGTTATTTCTAACATATCACGTGGAAATTTCAAAGGAAATTAAAGCAGTTCAGTGCTACAAGGGCAGTCCTTTTCGCAAAATAAATACCAGTGGTTGTGCTCTCGGGGATCCCAGGTCACACTTAGACAACTCTTTGGCTTCCGAAAATCCTTCCCTAGAGCTTGAACTATGTTTTTTTTTTTCTTTTCCTTTTATGATTTCAGCAATGGAAGTTGCTCCCCCACCTTGCTTCTGCATTCGTTTTGAATCACTTCTCGAAAGAACTCTACGTTTATATGTTTGAGAAAATATTTCATTCGATGTCGGCCACCTCTCTCATTGAAAAGGTTAATTTAATTATTCTTTGACCTTTGCGGTGTAGTGCACATAGTTTAGTTACTTGGCCTTTAAGGGGGAGTAGGGGGTCAGAAAAATGAAAAATGCGTGATTTTTGGACTTTTCACCTTTTGGTGTCACCAAATTGCCCATTTTTTGCTGATTCCAAGGATATAATTGCCATTACTGTGGCTTTATTGGTTGAGGAGCTATCGGGTTTCCCGTGCGACACTTTTTTCACGCGACAGCGTATTTTTCATTTACTTTGAAAAATCCACAAAATTCAAGGCGCATTTTTTTCGCTTTCACTTTTTTTCGCTTTCACTTTTCACATTTTTCGAACTTTCGATTGCATTTTCTCAGTTCCCAGATGTCATGGGAAAGTGAAAATTGGCACACTTATGTAAAAAAGTGTCCTGAGTGGAGTGACAGAGCCAGAATTTTGATTATGTCACTCTTTTCTTATAGTTTTGGGCTATTGTTTACCAAATACCCCCTCGCTTGTAGCGGATACACTGAAATGGAGGAAAATAACTCATGAATGAGATCAAAAATGCTAAATCTGGCTTTGTCACTCCACTTTGGACAGAATAAAGACCAAAATGGCGCAATCCTGAACTCCAAATGTTTTACGGGTATTGCTGACCATCAATCGGAAGTTCCCCTAGGACTTTTTTTGAAATCAGCAATAACTTCTGAAATATTTTAGATGGAGCAGTGAAAGTTTGCATGAAGACTCGTTTCATAACCCCAATAAGTGTGCCAAATTTCAACCAAATCGGTTCATATTCACCGAAGTTAGCATTTTGACCCCCCACTCCCCCTTAAAGCCGTCTTCAATTCCTTTTTTCATCGTACCATCTGAGATTGGAATAAACTCCCAGAAATGTCCAATTTAAGCACCTACAGTCATCAGATTGAGCATACCTCTGTCTGATTGAACAATTTTCTCGAAGTGTTCCGGATCCAATTAGACCTTGACCCAAGCAATCCTGTCATGGGTGCATAGTGACCTGTAAGGTACGGTAAAAATCAGGGAATGGCAAGCGGCCGGGGAAAATGACTAGCGTCTGCGACTTTATCCGAATGCCCAAACGCCAGCTGGAGCCAGCCAAACCATGCCAAACATTCAATCTATTCAAGCCTAACCTGTCTTAAGCCAACCTCACCTCCTAGCCTGACCAAACCTAACTTTCCCTAACATGCAGATTAGATGGCGCAGGAATATAGTCCCCAGACGCAAATGGGAAAATCAGGGAAAAGGGGTACAAACACAGAAAAGTTGGGGAAATTGCTGGTGAATTGTCCACCCTCAAGGGATATCAATTCAATGGAATAAAAATACTCGCCATTGCAACCACACCTGCTCATTGATTGCTGTTTTTGCCAAGTTGACAGTCACTGAAAGTACCTACATGATGTGTGCCACTTTTGATCATCCAATTGTTGTTGTTTGTGTGTTTTGCTGGCGCTGCCATCTTGCAGCAGCATGTTACTTGTTATTTAGGGGGGTGGGTAAACCATGGTTTTTTGCAAAAACGTGGAAAAAAGATGTTTTTTTTTTTCTTTTTATGTTCATGTTATAGCCCAGACTTTGCCATTTCCGAAACTCTCTTCAATTTTCTGTGACTTAAATAGTTTACAAGATAGAGCCGATTATCCGAAACTCAGTCGCATTGGTTTTCTTGCATTCTCGACACAAACATTTGCAGTTTTCTCGCATCTCTTTTTTTTTCAAAAGCGAAAGCATTCAAAATGCATCTCCCACAATTTTCCATGCAAAATGTTTAAATTTGGTGTACTGGACCAATTTTTCATGAGGAAAATAGACCCCTTTTTAGTTTTAAGCTCTATTTTTGATTCTATCAGCTTGCGACCATAGAAAACCAGCTAATATTAGGCGCTTAGCGGTACGATCACACGTATTCTGCAATAAATTAAAATCCAGATGCAAATTGGCAAAAGTGGCTCTATTATGTTGTAGACAAGGTATTTTTCTTCCACAGGGTTAAATATGGCTTCATTCTGCCAGACGGTTTAGGAGTAGATGCATTTTTACCGATGGCCTTTTTCGCACCTATGTTTGTCTGTAACTCCGGTGTAAGGCATACAGATGAACATGTAAATAATAATATATCAGCCTTCATCGTTGTTTGTGCCCTTTTCACCTGCAAAATTTCAAAACAATCCGTCGAGAAACAAAAACGTTTACACGTAGGGTTTACCCCCCCCCCCCCCTTAAGGGACTGGTACCACCTCCGATGCTATTTCGGGTATCCCTTGTGCGATTTTGATGATTTTTAGCTCGTTTGAAAGGTCTTTTCAAGCTGAAAACATTGAGCCATGGTGCAATGTTCTGAACCCAATAGTTTTTTTTTTTTGCGTGAAAGCCAAATATATATAACTTCGCTAAAAATCTATCACCTTCTAACCATTGAACATAACTTCCTGAATTTTTGTGAGGATGTTAGACATGGATGGGGCTACAAATTGAACCTCTACCAACCATGTGGCACCTCCCGGCTACTCATAGTAGATGGGTACCTGTTAGCTTAGCGCTGCTTAGCGATAGGTGAATAACACATGATGGCTGGTTAGAAATCACATTGTAAGTGGTCCCACTGGGGTCATAGAGGTTCAATTTGTTCAATCTAGTCCCAAGAATAACTGGTGCAAATTTCAGCCAAATCGGTCCAGCCATTTAGGAGGAGATGCATTTTCTGTCCTTGCAGAGATTCCCTGTGTCCATTTTGCATTTTCCGACAGCAGCTCCGGTAAACATGAAAACTTCAAACGGGCATAGAAAAAGTTCCATCGGATGGATTTTAATGATTTTAACACCATTTTTAGGGAAAAATTCAAATTTTTTGGGCATACCAAATTTGGAAAATCCAAAAAATCGAAAATAATTTTCCTTATTTTTGGTGGTACCAGTCCCTTAATCCAATCCAATTGAATGTTGCAAGGAGCTTTTTTATCTGCCACACTTATGAATTTGTGTCTTGATATGTTTTGTTGAACACCCGCAAGTTTTGTTCGTGACGCTTGAAGGTGCCTGGATTTCTTAGCACCTGCCTGGAAAGGAACCACCACCCAAAAAGAATGTGTATAGTGGCGGCGGAAAAAGATTACTCATACATGTGTTTTTCCCATTTAATTGTTGCCTCCGAAACTTTTTTTTCTTTCTTTTTACTCTTATGCAGTTGGTAGAAATTGAAGCGCCAAATTGCAACGGAGCTTTCTATAGGTGTCAGATTTTGACATTAGTGATGAAAGAGGATCTTTTATTTCTACAGCATGGAGTTTTTGCTAAAATCTAAAGAATGGAAATTTTTCACATGTATGGGTAATCTTTTTCCACCGCCAGTGTACATAGTGCCCAAGAAGGTGTGATGCATGGTAATCTTTTGGCGTGATGCTTTGTTTGACTGATCTTCACAGATTTCTTTGAAAAGCAAGAGACAATCAGCTGTACCCTATATGATGAGGATTTTAACGAAAAAGTCGAAAACTTCTCTGGACACTCAGAAACAGGAGCAGGAAAATCTCTCCGCCATGTTTTGCTTCATCATCCTTGCGATAATGCTTGCAATCTGCTTAACATTCTTCCAAGGCCTTTTAGAACTGGTCAGCTGGTGCATTTCACAGGAAACTAACTCCTTTCACAGCTACCTACCTATCCTGCTATCCTGACCATTCCCAATGATATGCTTTTCTTCTTGACCAAAGCAATTTAACACACGAGTGATGTCGCTTGGGGATCAATAAAAGAGCTCAAATGGACAGTTTTGGTCTGGTTCTTGATCAATGGGATTCCATATCCGATAGTTGATCTATGGAGAAATTACCCCGTTAACCGGGTGGTGTGTGAGAAAAGATTATGAGGGTGTCTTTCCAGGGACTTATCGACCCACGTACGAAGGGCGTTCAAAAAGTTTTTGACATCACGCTGTTGTTCAATAAACATTGACGATGTCAAGAATTCGTTTAGTTTAGACCTTCAAAATACTCTCCGGCTCTTGCCTTAGAAAGTTACAGGTGTCCAACTCAGCCTCCCATGGGAAGAATGGTTCTCAGATTAGCGTGAGTTTCATAGCTCTGAAAATATTGCTTTGACAAAGTCCTGAATACGTGAACATGGCTTTTCTGCCAAGTTGTTTTCAGTTTTGATATCATCCTAGATTCTAATACTTGGGCATTTGTCATGCAAAAGGGAATGTTCAGATATCAAGACTAAGCAATGTGCCATAAAAATTGGCACATATGTCTGCAAATTTGTGCTGAAAGAGCTGGAGAAATGTTTGAAGCCCTGAACCAATCAAAATCTTGATAGCGGTGAGATTCTCTGAACTACATGGGATGTCAAAAACCTTTTTAACGCCCTTCGTACTTCCCCAACGTTTAGACACAGCAGTAGAATGATTTTTGGACCATGTTTTTCTTCCTCAGAACTATGTTCTCTCGGAGCTGCATGCAGTTTCGGCAGCTGCAAAGCCCCTTACCGGTTGGATAGCGAGGGACGGGGTACAGGATTCCAGGGAGGCATGTGGCGGGCATGGATACTTGAAGGGTTAGTTGGTGGTTTTAGTGCTTGGAAGGATCTTGTGGTGATCTGAATTTGAGGAGGATCTTGGTAGAATCTAAATTGCACGACAACAACAGCACTCTGCAGTCATCCCTCATGGTGAAAGGGAAAAAGTGTAATTATTGTTTTGTTATTCGGCGAAGATTGTTCTTTGTTAGGCCAGGGTTGCCACGCACCTGGGAAACCTGGAAAATCCAGGGAAAAGAGGGAAAACAAGCGAAAACCTGGAATATCCAGGGAATTGGTGTAGTTTTTGGCCTTTTGAACACCAAATTTGTCCCCAAAATCGCTTAAATTTCAAAATTTCCTCAGCTTCTACGGGCCCAGACCCCCCACCAGGGGCTCTGCCCCTTGGATCCCCGCTGGGGCGTTGCCCCAAACCCCCCATCTGTGCTTAGCCCAGATCGGGCAGGGACCAGGAAAATCCAGGGAATTCTACTTTGGATTTTGAGTGGCAACCCTTGAGCCTATCATTGTTCTGCGAGGGCAGCCAGGCTGTGATGGGGACTGTGACATGCTATGACCATAGAGTGGAAATTTTTAACCATGAAAGCAAACCCTTTTCAACAATGCATACCTTCGAATCCTGCCTATTTGAACATGTCCACTGCCCAGTTTGTCTTCCACGAAGTTGAATGAAGAATGTGCTTGAGATCAGCTACCAGCTTCTTTTTATACCACCCTGTATTTATCAATATGAATCATCCTTCTGTTACGATTTCACAGTTTCTGGCCTTGGTGCCATCCGGAATGACCACGATGCCAATCTGACCTACGAAGGTGAAAACAACGTCCTCATCCAGCAGGCAGCCAATTGGCTCCTCAAGCTAAATCAGCTCAGGAGTGGAGAGAGGGAAGTGTTCCTGCAGCACGGCATGCCGGAGGTCTGCAGCCTGTTTGAGAATCCGGAGAGTATTCTTGGAAGGAGAATCAACTTCAGAGAGTTTGGTGAACAACTCACCAGTGTTGAAGGTTTGTCATTCTCCATTCTCTCCTACGAATAAGGCACTTCTTCAGTGTGCTAAAAAATAACACAATGACTTTATGACCATTGTAAATGGTCAGCAATTTTTTCATGCAGTGATGCATTTTTCCCAACTGTTAACTTTCAGCATTTTTAACTTTTATTTCCGCGTAGCAGATGCACTCGGACGCATGAACCGGTCATCGCTCGTCACCCCAAATACAAGCGTGCGGAAACAAGGGCAGTCCTTTGACCTTGCAACATTGGGTTTTGAAAACTGGACTGTGGATTACTTACGATCTTGTAGATGATATTTTTTTTCCTTTCAGTCCTCCTTCAGATGAACCGGTGGCTTATTCATTGGCTCATTCAAAAGACTGAGAGGAAGCTACGTCAGGTGGGGCAGCAGATGAAATCGGATAGTTTCACAGCACGCAACGAAACTCAAGTCTACCACGGCCATGCTCTGTCTGTAGCATTTGGAGAGGTTAGTGACGGCTTTGGATTAGTTTAGGTTAGAGACTGCTTTGAGTGTTTCAAGTCTTGGCTGCGGATAGTGAGGACCTGCTCTTTCAGTTCCAATGCAACCAAGCACAAAGGACTACGCGCTTTCTTCCCTTGTTCATGGCTCAACAATGGAAGGACTCCAGTCCAGGGGTCGAAACGTCGTCAGCAAAACTTGACATCCAATCTAACAATCTGGGGCGCCGATCACGGGGGAGGGTTGGGGGGGATGCATCCCCCCAATACTGGAAAGGGTTATTTTCTGGGGGGGGTTGTTGCCCTTGCCTCATCCCCCGTTAAAATACCCTTTGTTGAATACCTGATTATGCCCACGATGCCCTCAATTGGCCGACTTTTGTCAATCGGTATATTTCTCCAATTTTTGTATGATGTTCGCACCAGTTGGAAGTTGGAATTTGCAATGAAGAAATGCGCAATTGAATGTGCCAGTTTTTTTTCAAAAGTGAGCATCTGGAGGTTCCATTTTTTTCAAAAATTTTCCCCCTTCGGGGAGGGGGGCACCCCTTCCCGGACCCCACCCACGGCGTTGCGCTTCGCGCAACGCTTCGACGGGAATGTCATTGCTTTCCCCGGTGTTGCCCCACAGTCCCAAGAAATTGATGCCCTTTTTAGTCTCATCCCCCCCAATCCCAGGGAGCTGTCGGCGCCACTGCTGATAATGGCCTCAAACCAGGTAATTGCTTACAGTGAAAGCATTACTTTTCCTGACATCTCTGTTTGTGGTATATGTGCAGAAATCTGCTCGGGGGTAGTGTTAAAAATGTCGGAACTACGGTATGGAGTGATCTGAACTGAAGGATTCTTATGGCCCTTGGAAGTGTCCATCTGCCTGCCCTATAAATTGTGCTCTCATCGTACCCCAATGCCTACCTTGCCGCATGCTTGCCCTCCCCTGGATTGTGCTTTTGGCTCTCCTAGTGAGAAATTTGACCTCTGGAATGCCAATGTTGCACCCAAATTGAACCCTGAAATTAAAAAAATTCTTCAGCTTCTGGGGAGCTCTGCCCCTTCACCCCCTGCGGTGGGCTCTGCCCCTTGGGGCTCCGCCTCAGACCGCGATTACTGGGAGGCTCCGCCTCTGGCCCTCTAACTGGGCTGCGTCCAGATTATTTGCCCTTTTCACGATGAGCGCACCGGCCCTTTTAGTGGTGCACTTTTAGCAATGTTTAATTGCTTTCTTTTTTTGTTATGTCGTTTTTCTTTTTTTTCAGTATCTGCTTCTTTCGTGGGCATGGACCAAATGTAAAACTCTGAGGAGAACGGCAGACGACGAATCAGCAATGTTTGAAGTGCTGAACAGACTTCTCTTGTTGTTTGCACTGACCAGGCTTGAGAAACATATTCCAATCTTTTACGAAGGTCAGTTTGGTTTGGGCTTACGACACAGATGATGCCTTCCTTGACGTTGCTTGACAGTTATCCGCCAGTAATGCAACCTTACCGGTTATCAAGATTCAAAACTTGAAGAGCTATGTCTCAACCTTATCATTGTGTTGTCAAGAGCTTAGCAGGACAGGCTCGTCCATGTAACAGCGTTTCTTCTCATACCTAGGACCTCCAGCAGTCCACATTTCCATCCTTTGGCTTGTTTTGCGGCTGCACGTCTTGTGGCGACAGAATTAGGGTACAGTTGCATAAACAATAATGACTCCCTAACAGAGTGAAATGGGCTGTCAGATTTTTTGCAGGGTTTCTTGGTAAAGTTGGCAAACGCAATGATAAAGATTTACATAGATCATCAAGCAACACGTCTGACCACGCTAATCCGTTCTGAATTACACCGAATTATGCCTTCACGAACGGCTATACCGGCTTCAAGTTTCGGACAATTTAGGCCTATCTTCAGGTGTTCGCCACGCTATTCTCCAAGAGAAAGGATACACCGGAGAAGCGCAAGCCTCGCTAATTTCCCTCTTTGAATTCCAGCTAACATCGAGACAAAAACATCGGCATTCTTCTTGAAGAACGTAACCTGCATTGCAGGAAAGCAAATGAATTTTGCAGATAGATGTAGTGGCCCATATAACTCTTTTAGGGAGACATTATTGTCACTGTGACTGTACCTGTGAAAATTGTGATCATTGAGAAAATTAGGAAAAACTCATTGCTGCAAAAATTAAAGACACTGTTTTTTTTAAGGTGGCACAGCACCCAAAAATGCAAAAATTTAGCATTTTCGGGAGTTTGTCCCATCTTGATCTCCTACTTGTGGATAACAAGTTCTGAAAATTTCACTGCTGTAGCTCCAATAGTTTCAGAGATATGAGGCTTCAAAGTTCGCTCACCCGCTGAGCATTTTACGCAATTAGCGTAGAATATTTTTTCAGTCCCTACACTTTTTGCGCGTTTTCTGAAAACCCCCTTTTTTCATGTTTGATGTACCTTTTCTCAGGATCGGGCAGGAGTAGAAAGCTGAAATTTGGATCCCTTATGTATTTTTGTCTGAGGAATATGCTGAAACTCTAAAAATGGACATTTTAAAGGTCTAAAGTGAGTTTTGGCCATGCAATCGTGAAAAAACCTTATCGCTTTAAACAATGCGCAAGCGATTTTGCTGTTAACACAAAAATCCTTGATGATTGCCTAAAATTTGAGTTTCAGTGAATGAAGGCGTCATTAGACAACAGTTTGTTGCAAACTGGACATCCCTAACCCTTACCACTTCTGAGAAAAGGTACATGCTACATTTGCGAAATAACGAAAAATAAAAAACCTGAAACTTGAAAACTAAAACTCCTGGGGACTTGGCATTTGGCAGGCCTTTTCACGTTGTGAAGCTGATATCTGATGCAAAATATCAGCATCCTACCTCATGCGGTTCTCATTTTATGGACCGGAATGAAAAAAACACTATGCGCGGGTGCTGTGCCACCTTGAGAGGTCAAGATGCAAGAGCAGACTGCTCTTTGCGGACACCCTGTCCTGATTTGTTTAATAATAAAATAAAAATTAGGGACACGGTGTGAGTTTGCAGACAACTCCTCGCTGTCGCCCGGCACTTTGCAGGAGGCATATAAAATTGCCTTGTTTTTTGCGATTTGCTTCACACTTATTCCTTTTTTTTTTCGTATAAGAGGTGGCCTGTGTTTGGGCCCTGTGTGGACTGCCGAGAAGGCAGGTTTAAAACCGGCACAGCCGGGAAAAACCAAGCAAAGCTTGGGTATAAAACCAGTACCTGAACGCGGGATATAAACCGAGCCAAGGCCTGCTAGCCTGTTGCCGAAGCGGAGACCCTCCTTTTTTATCCCAATGCTCTGATTCCCGCCATGCGGACGCTAGCTGGAGTGGCGGTCCGCGGTATATAAATAATCATGGTGCTGATAACCACGCCAAGGGCAGTCCGAAGCCTGCCACCTCCTCGCGGGTAAGTGGGACGGGCAGTCACCATTCAAGACTTTTTAAGGAGCATTTTGTTCCCCCATATCTTGAAAAGATCTGACACTTTAATTCAGTTTTGTTCATTCTGGTGCTTTAATTTCTACCACCTGCATATGAGTAAAAGAAATAAGTTTCTGAGGCAACAGGCACACACTTTAGAACATTGATTATGTTACTGCGAAACTTGTTGAGGATGGCAATGATTGTTTGAATAATTTGGCACGATAAATGATTTGTTTCTTTGAATGATTGCAATGAATGTTAACGACGGCAAAAACGAATGATTTGCATTGCTGTCGCTGATCATTTTTTCATTGGATATGCTGAAAAAAGCTTAAAGCTTCCTCGTTAGAGTTTAGGTGGTGCCGCCATGGGCAGGTGGGGGGTCGTTACAGATAGAGGAAAGAGAGATTCATCACGAGTTGTTTTCAAGTGTGATCTTTTCAAGATATGATGGCCGATGGGCAACACGCAAGATGTAAAGTCCAATCCAGAAAGTGAATCGAAATTTTTGTATCTATGTGCCAAAAAGTTACCCGACAGTAATATTCTGAACAGCAATTACCTTGCTGCAAAACTTCGCGGTGAGGTTAGAAGAAGGTTAATGAGAAGTTCACCAAGTGTTGCCTTCAATAACAAAGTACAGAATAGCTCCATGAAAAAAGCCTTGCAAAGGCCAGGAAACTTTATTTCTTTATTACTGGTCTTCCCTGTTGACCTTTGTTCGATCCCTTTCCTTTTTTCACTCATTTTTTTCTTCTCAAGGTGGTTTCTTTGATGGTCCTCTACCCGTCACCTTGATCCACAACACCACCCTGCGGTTGCTTAACCAGCTGAAGAATGATGCTGTCTCTCTTGCCGACATACTGGCTCCACCTGATTTCATTCTAAATTCGGCACTCGGAATGGCTGACGGAGAGGTGAATATTTTTTTCACTTGACTTGTTTTGTGCCGTTCAGTGTTGTTTTTCTATGGCAGGCTGTGTCAGAGTGTCATTTGCGTCATAATGATTTCTTCCCGTCACTGATCCTTGCTCAACTCACCCTCAGTCGCATACTGCCACTAAACTGGAAATCCAACCACGCCGACTGTACCGCAGCACGCAGCCATGATCCCACAAGTTCCAATGCCCCAGCAGCGATGCCTTAGTGATTCCAAGCAGTTTTCCCGCACTTATCCCCCCACTGGACTCATGAGCATACCACCAATGAAAAAGATAATCTTTGGATCGGGTCAACCTGCCTCCTGGTGAGGGTTACCCCTTCCATTCAGTTTGGCACAGACCTCAGGTGTATAGGTTGACGATTTCCTCGCCACATTAATCAAAAGAATCTGGCTTTAATTTAATTTTTGATTGAATAATAGGCACTGCACTGAATAAAATTACAGCCCGTCTCTGATCCTGAACCTCATAACAGGTGTCAATTGCAACAGAATGCCCCATGCTATCCCAACATACCCAATTGGGTCAACTTTAGATGTTTTGATATTTGTGACGTACAGGGTAGCCCAAAAGTCCCTGGCCATAGGAAAAATGCAAAATTGTCGTTTTTGTCATATTTATGATCTGAAACTTTTTCTGGCTCTGACATCGGATGTTAAGGCTTTGTTAGGAAATTTTAGCACCGAATAAAGTAGTGTCATCCGTGGTGGGAGTTAGAAAAAGTCACAAATCACAAAATTTGATAAAAACAGTTAAGTTAATTTTTTTATATGGCCAAAAACTTTGGGCATCCCTGAATATGCGCATGTTGTTCCGATTACGTCTTGTCAACCGTGGTTTGGGCAAGAACGAGTTTTAGATCACAAGATTTGATAAAAACATCAAATTTACATTTTTCCTATGGCCAAAGACTTTTGGGCTACCCTATACAGGGTGAGTCACCTCAAATGTTGGTTTTTTTCGATCGCAATTTCCACAAAAACAGCTGCACCTACAATTATTGTGGTGCAATGGAGGTTTTGGAGCCTGGTTCTCTTGCGCTTCGTTTGGTTCCATTGGGTTCTCCTAAATTGACACCCCAACACCCTTTTTGGCCTTTTGGGGAAGGCTAGTTGGGGCTGTTTTCTATGCTGCGCATTATCTCCAAAACTGTGCTTCGGAGGTCCATGGTTTTAATTACAAAGTTGTTCATTTCCTTTTTCTGAAGGCACCAGAAGTGATCCTATTCAAATCCATCCCTTGGCTTCCGTTTTAGGGGTGGTTTTCTGCGGGAAGGGGTAGAAAGGTTGGAGGGGCGTTTTTTCAGCAGGCATGCGTTGTTCGTGTCTCGGGTGATGGGGTCTGAGACTGCTCAGTCTTCTTGCGATTCGGTGAAGCCACATTTGGGGGTGTCTGAAGGGGTGCAAGGACTGCAAGGGGTGGTTATGGAGATATCTCCATTTTCGCGGAAATTGCGATCGAAAAAAATCAACATTCGAGGTGACTCACCCTGTATATGTTTGTTGGGACAGAGTTTATTTCCCTTTGTTTGTTATTTCGTCTGTTTTAGGTTTACAAGCATCTTGAAGGAGCACTGATGAACAAGAGTAGTGGCTCTGCTAGTCGACCGGTCTGGTGGCAGGATGTGTCGGATTTTTTAAAGTCGAAAATGTAGTGAAGAAGACTTCGACTTGTGTACTGTTTTGTTAGGTGTTCATTCTTACAGTTTTCGCAACTCTACCAGTCCTTGTTCCAGTGCTTGCTTTTACTTTCTTTTGATGATTTTGCATTTTTGTGATTGCTTCTCTGTGGTTTGGTGGAGGCCTTAACAAACGTCTTCTGGTCACCAGAAAACGTTGCGATTGCGAGAGAAGTTTGAACCGAATAAACTTGCCGTTTTTAATGGGGAATGTTGTTTTCAGGCGCCCAACAATTTCAGACGACGGGTACGACCCCACGCCATTTTTGTCCTTGAATTGACCCAATCTCTTTCGGTGTGTTTGAAAACACCCCCTCCCCAAACTCCGAGGCATGGGTGATCTTCTCAAACTGTGGCCCCACTTCCCGTTTCCCATTGTGAATGCACGATGAACCATGCAATGCCGTCATTTTCATAACATCATTTTTTTTTACTTGAGAATGCTACAACCAGGCAAGCTTGGGCTTTGCCTGTCCACTGCACGCCGGTGGAATTGCTTCACATGTAGCCGATTGCAGCCCTGTTATCAGAACGGCCGTCATGGCCATGTCATCAGAACAGCCATTACGGCCCAATCCTCAGAGCAGCCATCGTGTCCCCATCCTCAGAATAGCCATGATGGTCCTCTCGTCAGAACAGCCATTGCAGCCCTGTCCTCAGAACAGCCATCACAGCTCTGTCAAGAACGGCCATGTGGAGTCTTAA
>JASGXE010013458.1:0-25138 GCA_030068105.1 Sinentomon sp. SZTP_YWyxl
TAACGTTCGACGGAACAGGATTCGATTGACAACAATCACGAGACTCGAACATTCGACCGAAGATGATTTGATCGACAACAATCACGAAACTCGAACATTCGAAAGAATCTGGCAGGTACGGCATTGAATTCGCTGCAAATCAATTTTGACAACTTCTCGTGTCCACCAAAACAATTTTCGAACCAGAATAATTGACAGAATAAACGTGGCGAACAGAAGAACAGCTTGACGTGGCTTCAGCTTGCAGAAATCCCCTTGAAAACTCCAAAATCCAACAGAAAACTTTCCATTTCACCGCCAACAGCGGCAGCAATTCCAACCTCAATCCAATCTCAACTCCAACTCCTCGTTTTACAACGCCATTGCTCTCTTCCCGTTCGTTTTTCCCGGTCACGTGATCATGGCTGTTTAGTCCCTGCTTTTTACGAAAATATTAACGCCCAAAACCAGACACTCGTTTTTCGTCTCTGTAATTGAATTTTCGGTCGCCGCATCGTTCAAAAGCGACAAGCTCCTGCCATCTGTGGACAGTTGATGAATTTATTTCTTGGATTGCGCCATCTGTGGGATTTTTGTCAGTATTTTTCCCCCGGCAAGTGCTTCCTTTCGCCATCTTGTTTTCCGGAGTTTGTTGTTGCGTGCGGTTGTGTTTTTTGTCCATTTCGCAGACTCAACCAGCCTGTATTTGTTACATATGCCATTCCCACCATCCAGGCCGGCCAATGACAGCAACAAGCGAGGGATGCCGTCAGGTCGTGCAAGCTGATGTTGAGTTTTTGCCTCAACAATCTGTGCAAGAAGTGTCGGAACTTGCAGGAATCACAGCTGCATCTGTTAGGTGTTGCCTGAATTCCAAAGGTTTCACCTGCACCAAAAGACATTTTGCTCAGGAACTGTGTGATGACAGGAGACATGTGTGATGATGATCCCGACAGGAGAAATGAGTTTCGTGAATTCACGCAGGAAAAAAATGCAGCAATGGTGATGGATTCGTGGCTTTGATTTGCTTTGGTGATGAGTCCAGGTTTTTCCTGTATAGACATGTAAACAACACAATGTGCATTTCTGGAATAGGCACCAACAAGCCGGCAGATATTTAAGAAGTTCGGACGCAGCATCCTCAAAAACTAACGTACCTATGGCCTGGAATATGGGGCAGTTACATTGTAGGCACCTCCTTAACGCCTCACGGTGTCGCTCCCGCCGGAATTAATAATTTTTGGAAGGATTTTCGAAAAACGTAAAAAGCAGAAATGCATGCATTTCCTGCTCAACCAAGCCAGATTTCTGCTGTGCCAAAAAATCACCCATATTTAATGTTTCCAACCAATAAAAACATTTTCGCACAAAAAAAAAAACTGGCCAAAACACACACTAACTACTGAAAACCGCACCAAAATTGAGCACAAACTGGAAAAAACAGGAAATTTCAATACGACGCCATTTCTGAACGTATGCAGCAAATCACGTGAAATAAGCGGCTGCTAAATTGCACGTCTATCGGCTTTCCGAAAATTCGAATTTCAGCGGGCGGCAGATGTTGCGCGATCGCAAAAAAAGGTGCCTCCAACAGGAACAAAAGACAAAAAAACCGGGAAATTTGAAAATTGCACAAAAAAAAAAAAACGGTTGGACCGATATAGGTGGAGTAAACGGTCGATTGCGTACACCGTACGGCAATCTCAACTGTCAGTTGCATTTTGTGGCGCGTACGGCGTACTCATCCAGGCTTGACCGGTTAATTGATGAGAACATTTGACTTGCTGAAGAACCAAGTGTTTCTGTGCTTAGTAACCTTGGTCTAGGATGCAGGGTTCGAAGGCCAAGTTATCCCTCAGCAGGACGGGGCACCAGCTTCTTTCACTGGTGCCGTCAGAAATTAATTAAACTTTTCCTCATTCTGGTATCGGCTGGCGTGGGTCTTGTTGTGAATGGCCTCCGAGATGACCCTGCTCCACATGATTTTTTTCTTGCGGGGGACCATGACATTTGAAAGATGTTTTTGCAGCCCACCAGCGAGACTTCATGCCCTCTGCACTCAGATAGGCCTAATTGAATCCTGCAATGCCATCACCCCATAAGTTTTGCATCATGTTAGCATGGCATTTAAAGTTTGCCTTAGTCATTGCCTGACATAGAATGGAAGCCACTCAGAACACCTGCGGCCGTATGCACCAAAGCCAATAACCGTAATCCTAACCCTAAGCTTGAAAAAAGTCAATTTCATGTTCAGATGCACCTTTCTCAGCGATGGAAAAGGAATACTGTTGTGCATAGAAATCAAATTTCCAACATATTTCTGCACACAGAAAAATTTTATCTATATAGGTACAGAATTACGAGTATGTTGGAAAATTTGATTTCAATGCACAACAGTATTCCTTTTCCATTGTTGAGAAAGGTGCATCTGAATATGGAATTGACTTTTTTCGAGCTAAGGGTTAGGGTAAGTGGCTTTGGTGCATACGGCCGCTGATCTGAACGTGATCATGAGCCTGGACAATTCAGGAGCAGAAGTTGCCGAAGGGCTGCCAGAATGCAGACAAAACTCTATTATTACGTGTCACTCTTCCGCCAACTCACTTCTCGCCAGCCATTTATTATAATTCCTTATTTTGTGACTACAATAACCTGTGAATGAGATTAAAGTTTATCGTCCCTTGTTCATCTTTTGACCCATCAATAAACAGTTGCTTTTTTACCATGCCAGCCTACAAATTATTTTTTTTGACAAAAGTATTGCCCAAATTGGGAGGAGGAGAGTTACCACTCTGAAGAATTTGCCTCTGGCACATAGGGTTCTACAGGGATTTTTGTGGACCCTGTGCACTCACCGGAGGAGAGAAACAAGAGATGAAGTGGCAACATAAATGCCATGAACAAAGAAAATCCGCTGAATTTAAACTACCTAAGTCAACCTGCTGCCTATCATAATTTCAAACTGTAAGTAGGTAGTCCATCTCCAATTTTGTTGCTGCTAAATTCAATTTATAATTTTCAATTTATATTCGCAGTTATAGGTAGGTAGGCAAGAACTACTTGCTAGGAATATTTTGGCAGGACAAATTTTTCACTTGGCACTTGGAAAATGGGAGAATATTTCTGTTCTCCAGAAAACTGTCCACACTTTTAGAAAAATGATGGAATGAAGAGATTTTTTTCCTGGGGAAATGCTAAATTTTCTGGTAATTCCCTATGGGAATTTTCCAATTGATGAAGTTTCCAAAAAATTCCTGATGACAAAACAACAATCCCACCGATCCCAATGTTGAAACGTGTGCACATGTTTTGGGTTTCACAGTAAAAGATGGGTGAACAAACATTTCACATGGGTTTCACAGTAAAATATGACTTGGGTGGGTTGTTTCTGGAATGATCATTTTTTGTATCATTTCATTGTTGATACAATGTCTTTCTGAAAAAAGATTGGAACTCATTTGAACTTCAATAAAATTCATTTTTCGTTTAACCTGTGGGAGCTGAAACATGCCTGCTCTTTCACTGTCATGGCAGCTTGGCCTGCAGCTCGATAAAATTTATGACCTTTACTTATGTAATTTTTCCATTGTGTTTATCAGGTGCTGGAAGAATGTGTTCAAACTTGCGGAGTTCACTTTCATGCCGAAATTGGCAAATTCCGATTTCTCAACGAATTGATCAAGCTAGTTTCACCCAAATATCATGGAGACAAAACACCACCTTCAGTGAGGCAACGTGTCATTGATTTGATGTACACCTGGACTGTTGATATCAAGCATCAGACAAAAATTGGCGAGGCCTACAAGATGCTGGAGAAGCAGGGTGTTATCAAGGTAAAATCATCGAGTTAGAAAACTGTGAAAAAATCAATGCAGTTCATTAGGTACCTTCAGTGGATAGCATTTGTTCATGAAGACGTTATGGGGAAATGAGCTTGCTTACTGGTTGTGCCGTATGAATAGTTTCTGGTAAAAAGAGGACATCCACATGTAAATAGCACCACATAAATTGTAAAATGTGGATGTGAAAGGTCTAAATAAAATGTGATTTAGGTTTATGGGTGATGCAGATGTACAGCTAGTAACAATGAAATGGAAGCCCATTTTTTTCTGCAATATAGGAAACCATAAATGTAAACTATATTCCCGACTGCATTTCCCTCACGTTGCACGTGCCAGCAAGTAGCTCAATCACCTCAGTACCTTTCTTTCTCGTAGTAGAGGCTACAGAATGTAGCTACTTCTCTTGTTTTTTTTAATGTCTTGCTCTGCGTGAAAAAAGTAAAACTGGGGTATGCACCCTCTGTGGGAGGCCAAGATTTACAAACAGCCAAGCTGTCCGAGAATTGGCTGAACCATTGTCTCAAATGAAGGTCAAGGTGCATTGGGAACTGTAAAACTTATAGGTAACTGTTTGTTCCAAGAAGAAAATTGCGTGAGAGAGAATGCATTTGGAAATGCTTGCATTCATGGCTTCGAGAATACATTCGGCAGTGCTTGCATTCA
This sequence comes from Sinentomon sp. SZTP_YWyxl, assembly GCA_030068105.1. Lineage (NCBI taxonomy): Eukaryota > Metazoa > Arthropoda > Protura > Sinentomata > Sinentomidae > Sinentomon > Sinentomon sp. SZTP_YWyxl. The sequence continues at coordinate 4,485 of JASGXE010013458.1, forward strand.
GGGCTTCCCATCCGCAGGTCGTCGGTACCTACCGGGCTCAATTTTTTAGTTACTAGATGCACATACCAGGCTTTCAGCAAAATTGTGAATTATGCCAGGTTGACATTCAGGGTTCCCACTTGTTTTATGTCCTTGTGCGTACGTCTTTCGATCTTCGTCCTTATTTGTCCTTATTTTTAGTTAGTTTTAGCAGCTTTGCCTTATTTTGCATGATCTCAACAGGAATTCCTCCTACTGGCCTTCACATACCTTTTCAACCAAGGGCGTGCAGGCGGGGGAAACCCCCAGCATTTCACGACGTGCAGCACGTCCTCGGGAGCAAGGTTGTCTTTTTCTTACTCTTCCCCCTCCACATTTCGCTGCCCCCACTTCAAAATTCCTGGAGGGGCTGTCTGTGTCCTTATTTTTCCATGTCCTTATTTTTGAAAAGTCCAAGAGGAACCCTGGATATTTCTGTGACACAGTTGGAATGAACACTTGAGTTGATGAAATGCCTGTTTTATTCTTTTTCAGGGCTCTCCTACATACATGGGAGCACCTAGATCATCAAACACACCACCACCAAATCCAAGAAATTGTGGAAGTTTATTTGAGGATTCTGAAAAGTCCAAACTTCTACAGAGACTTCTGCAGAGCAAGAATCCTGAAGATTTGCAGGCTGCAAACAGGTTGATTAAGAGCATCGTCAAAGAGGTGAGTGGGATTGCAAAAGTGGACCAATTTTATTTCCGAAATTGCCAGAATCGGTTCCAAAATTTTTATTTTTGGTTTTTTTCATAGGGTTGTGCCAAAAGCAGTAGTTGTGCCAAAACCAGTAGTTGTGCCAAAAGCAGTAGAACCAAGTGAAATGGTGAAATGGCGATGGTGAATTTGTTCCACAGTGGGATGAGGATGTTGCAACTTCTTTTTGATGAAAAACAGCTGCTTTATGAATTGGTTGTCGTTGGGGTGAAGTAAGCCCATGAGCACTTGAGTGTAAGAAAAATATCTCAATTATTGAAATTGGTGAAATGATGTTTGGATACCTAACCCTGAAATTGGTTTCTGTGGGGGCTTGAATGAGAATGAGACGAACAGGCATGACTGTTGCAGGCAGGGTATGTACTTTTCTGTGCAATGTGATAACTGATAACCGGTTCCTGTTGCAAATTCAAAGAACAATGCGAACCGAGAAATCAACTACACCATCGCCAGGACTGATCACCAACATCACCAATACTGATCTGATTAGTTGTTGGGCCCTGATGGGATCTGATCGGTTGTTGCACATGCAGATTCATTTGTGGCATTCAACACTGCAAATACGTGGTAATTGCTGTGTATCTGGCTTATTCATGGGCCTTTCCATGAAAGATTTCATTCCTTCACTGTTCTTTTCTTCTGCCAGTTCTATTTTCATTTTCAGAGAATTGCAGAACTAAGTCACTTAATCCAAGACTATAAAAGTTCGATAAATAGGTTGACTTGTAGTTTTCGAGTTCTCTAAAGCGAGCCACTCCTGAAAAGATCTCAATCGCATGAGTTCAAATCACGATTTTAACATTGCAAGTCACAATGCTCTGACCACTTTGGTAGCTACGAGGGTTGTTCAAGTTCCAATGAGCTTTGCTTCCTTCTAACCTCCCTTTCCTTCTTATTCTTTACCTCTCCCTCTTATTTGTTCTTTGGGAGAATTTCTGTGTGATTTTTGGCTGTCCGCCTAGTTTTATACAGGCTGTTTTGTAGAGTGGACACCTCTGGCTGCACTGTGTGATGGTTTCATTGAGCACCGTGATGTCCTTCTGAGGTTCCTGACATTGGAAGGTATTCGGGCCAAAGTCATTCAAGAACACATGGCAGTTGCTTACCATCAAGTATGTCCATTTTACGCTACTTTGCCGCAAAAATGCTTTCCTTTACTTATGCTACAAAAATGCGTGGAAAATTTAAATGCGGGCACGCGAGCCTCGAGGATGATTCACGGGATCCCAAGCCTGAAACGTCCACAAGTGACTAGATGGTCGCAAAAAAAAACTGAGGCCATGGTTCTGGACTATCGCATGGTTACAGTCAGAGCAATTGTAGACCCTCGGGATGAGCCTAGACTCTGTGGAATCGATTTTGCACGACAAATTACACATGAACAGGGTGTGTGCAAGGTGGGTGCCGAGAATGTTGACACCTCACCAAAGAACAATGAGCCGATTGAGCCTGAGACCTCCTGGGCCATTTCGAGGAGCATCAAAATCAAATGACTTTTTGGCAAGGCTGGTGACGGTGGCCAACAAACCTGATTCCATCATTGTGACCCTGAGGGTAAACCAGCCAGCATAGTTAGGTACCCACAGTGGAAAAGAATGAGCACACTGGAAACCACCCGTCAAATTCAAAGCCAAGGCCCCGGCTGGCAAACTCATGATGGATAACAGTGTTTCGTGATGAGGAGGTCATTGACGGATAAACCTGAGACACATTTAAAAGGGGGCCTACAAAGACTGTTCCATCAATGGCAGAAGTGTGCAGCTTTGCAAGGAATTACAAAGAGAAAGAACCATCGCCAGCACACAACTGAGGCAAGTAGGCCGAGCTATTCAATCAAAACCAAAAGCTCATCGGAACTTACAACACCCTGGTGCCAAAGTGTCTTGCTTTGTATGTTGCGATGGCACCCATCACAAAAGCAGTTTTCAAATGAATGAAAGATCAAAAAGGTCAAAGACAAAAGGATCTTTTGAAGACCCACCTAGTCTCATTGAAGGCCCACCTGGTGTCACGAGTAAAAATTTCGACATTAAGCATTTCCAAAAGAACGAATGAGGCAAAATTACATTCGCCATTCGCATTTCCTAAAGAACGAATGAGGCAGAAAGAGCAAAACCCGAATAGCAGCATATTTTGGCTGTCCACTCCCACTACTCTTGTGTAGGATGGGAGAAATTAAGAGAGAAAATGGTGTTTTCTTCCTGATCGTTGTTTCTTTAGGTCGCTAGTAACATAAGTGGTCTATCACTGCAGTAGTGGTGTGCAATGTTGGGAGAAGTTTTTTGGTCACCTTTTTGCTAACATGGATGCATCAATTTTGCTCTTGATCAGAAGTCGCTTAAATAATTCTGACATTCAAAATGCTGTGCTTTTTGCGTAAACCACTTGGCCGCTGACATGATGTGAAAAATAAAAAAATAGTGTGATGAATTTCAGTTTTTTTTTCAGTGTCATGTTTTGTTTCACCTTCAATTTTTTAAATGCAAGGCTTTACTCATTGCTTATCATTTTCCATTTTTTTTTTCTTCACAGGATGAAAGTAGAATTGATAAACTAAGCAGAAGGATGACTGAACTGGAGGTGGTTGCAAACAATGTGAGAGTTCTGAACGAAATGCTTGACCACTGCAGTGCAAGTGGATCATCACCAGGGGAGTTGGAAGTGCTTGAAGAGTTGAGAGCTTCCTGCCAGCACCTTAGGCCTGCATTGCTCAGGCTTGCCAGTGATGCTGACGAGAAGGACGATGCACTTAGTTAGTCCGGCATCTTAACACTACCGTGGACAGTTTTTTTTTATTTCTGTTAGGCTAATCTCAACTTGACTTCAATTTGGCCTGATCGCTGGCATAGCGGCATGCAACTTGATGGGTTTTTTTGGTCTTGGAACTAACCAAAATCTTGGAATCTTCAGAAAATGCTTCTGTATGCATAGCAGAAGGATTTCTTCTGTATGCGTAGCAGAAGTGCAGGGTGACTACAGCTCCTAATTTCCTGTATTTCCTATATTTTCCGGCCTCCTCCTATTTCTCCTATTTTTCCTCTATTTTTGGGAGCCCTATATTTTTGGCAAAAAGGGAAGAATTAAGCCCAATGAACTTGGATTTGAGGGCATTTATTGCTTGATATCAATACCGGTAATATTGCTGCATTGTCATTCTGTGCGTTTTTCAGTCTGCCGTTGTTTGCAATAAAGGCACACTTGCAAAATTGGATAGGGAGCGTTGAAGGCAACAAACATGTAATATTTTGCAAGCTGTGCAAGAAACAAGTGGATATCAGAAACACTGGGATTGCTCAGATCAATCAGCATGCTGTCTCAAGGAAGCACAAGAGCATCGCCAATCCAGCTTTTGCTTGTGGGCAAGGTCGGTTTTCCTTTGAGAGGAAGGAGAAAGGAGACACTGTGCCAACTCTAGTGCAGTATGAGTAGGTACCAATCAAAAAACAAATCATCTGTCACTGTCCTGTCGGCTGAGGATCAGGTAGCGAAAGCAGAAATTCTCTGGGCTTTAAAACTCATTGATTCTGGTTTCTCCTTTCGTTCATGCAAAGATATCAACATCCTCTTCGCCGACATGTTTCCAGACAGTCAGATAGCAATAGGGATTGCCATCGGAAAAGACAAAGCAAGATACGGCATTGTTTTTGGATTGGGATCTTACTTTGAGGCAGAACTTTTAAATGACGTGAGGATTTCAGTGTCTTCGAGAAACTATGTCTTCTGCTTCGATGAACAGGTTAATCATGCGCAAAAGAAACAACTCGATATTCATTTGCGCTATTTTAGTGATTCTAAAAAAATGGTTGCAAATCATTTTTTAAAAACCTCATTTTTTGTTGGACATGCAACTGCAGCAATTTTATGCAATGAACTCATGAACACCATACAGGAAAAGGGCCTTGACATTTCAAGGCTGTTGATGGTTGGGAGTGACGGGCCCAATGTCAACAAAAGTGTGCTGCAGAAGTTGGACAGTGAGGTGTCACATATCTAATCAACAACCTGCCACTCAGCAACAAGATCCTGAAAGCTGTGTAGTGCTTGCATCCGATAGCTAGAAAAGAGCCGAAGTCCTTGAAAGCACTGGAATGCCTCTGTAGGGAAATGCCTCAGTGTGTTCACCCTGAAGATGTTGATAAAGTGAAGGATGAATGCGCCCTGGACAAATTAAAGGGAGCTAAGTATAAAAAACTTTAATTTCTACTCCTGCGATTTTCCATTTAAAATGCATTGTTGTTCCAACAATATTTTTCATTTCTGTGTTTTCACTTAGCTCCCTTTAATTTGTGCAGGGCGAATGGAAGAATTATGCAGGGTGGAATTCTATTCTATGAAATCAGGGATAATCATAGAAAATTGCGGAATTCTCCCGATTTTATGCCTGAAATCATGGAAAACTAAGTTATTTTTTCTGACCAGAGTATTTTTTTACCCTCGGAGGTGACTTCACCCCACATCATATTGATTTTGTAAATTCCTATATTTTAGAAATATCTCCTATTTTTTGGACTTCATCCTCCTATATTTTTTTGGCTGGACTCCTATATTTTTTTCTGGTCCCCGTAGTCACCCTGGAAGTGCAATCCTTGCTGTGTTTTTGCCAGGGTCTGAACAACCAAAACAAGCCAGCTTGTTTTTTTAGCATGGATGCGTTATTCCTGTGAGCTAAATTACACTCTTGAAGTTGTGATAATGCTTTCAGCTTCAGGGTCATCTACAGGGTGAACGGAGAGTCTGGAATGGAATTGTGTCTTTTTGGGTCAAAAATGGTATCGAAACAGCTGCCTCTGAGGTCGAAACATGTTTGTGTTAAATTACAACACATGTTCTCTCAAATATTAGTCAGGATATTCATTTTGTTCCTCAGAGGATCTATGCTATCAGTCCACACTTAATAAAACCTCATAAAAACTTCATAAAACCTCGAAGGGTGGTGGAGCAGCTGCAGCGGTGCAGCCTGTGAAAAGCACAAAAGCAGAAAAAAAAACACTCAATGGGTCTTCTCGACTTTTCAGATGCACTGAAGTTCTAGTGAAACTAAACCTTCTGTTCTATTTATTTGAGGCCCTTTTCAGGCCGTTATTTGAGGCCCTTTTCATGCCGGCATTGTCCTTCACATTATAAGGACACTACAGTGTGTTTGTGACTGAGAATTATTGTATGGGAAGGTGTCACAACGACTCATAGGATAATTTTATTTTGCTCTTTCAGTCTTGCATGCTGCAAAATTTCCTTCCCTCCAACCTTTTTTTTTCTTTCTACAATGATTCGATACTTGATCACCTGTCAACTGAATACGCAATTAACATTTAACCTTTGCTAAAATTTTTGTCTTCTAGGTGTCTGGTAATGTTCACACTGTGAGCTGAAATATCAGTTTTTCACTCGTAACTCTGTGCTTACAGAGGGATTGTTCTATTGATTCCTTTACAAAATGCCGTCTGCTCTGTTTCTTTTTTTGCAGATGATATTTTGAAAGCAAGTGATGACCTTGGGAAGGTGTTGGAAAGATACGATGAGGTGGTCAAACGGATGAAAGATGAAACTGTAAAAACACCAAGCAAAAAGCTTTCTAATCACCTAAGTGAACTCATGGATTTGGGTAGTCCAGTCGCTTCGAATGCTCTGAATTCTTCAAACAGCCTTATTGATGACCAGCTCCTTGCCTTGGGTTGGTGTAACCTTTGTTTTTTTGTCTTCAATTTTTATCTCCTTCGACGATTTGATATTTGATTTTTTCTCTCATAACTCTAAACCTTCCCATGTTTGAATTGAAGCTGTCAACTGAATCGGATTGCAATCGGTTGCTGGAACCTGAATTAAATTTTACTGCCTGTGAAAATATTGATAACTGCCCATTCCTATCACGGCCTGTGATTATTGCCTATCAAAATGTAGAGCATTCGGCTGTGGAAAAAGTTTGAGATGAGAAAAACGATCGCTGCAGAGAACACTGCTCATCTTCTAGTAATAAACACTCCGTTGGAAAGGACATCAGTTTAAAAAAGCACGCTTGAAAAGAAAGCGATGTAAGGACGAAAGGAGGTATTTTTCCATTCGCATTCTGTTCAGTCTTTGTGTTTTCCAGAAGAACTCCTTGTCCGTCTTATCTTTCTGATGTTGAGTGGTTTTTTTTTCTTTTCTGCTTGTTATTTTCTGACTCCAGCTCCTTGCATTATTTTATCTTCTCCAAAGGTATCTCACAAGATCTGCCTGTCTCCAAACCAGCAGTACTCCCAGACTTATTTTGTGCTGATTCCGACCTTATCAAAGCAACGCCAATCACCTCCGCTACAACAAGAATAAACGATGCTGTTAGTAGAAATAACTATGAGAGATTAGAGGATATCTTTTCTGTTCCTACATCCATGGAAGCCAAATCTGAGATCTTAGCCCCTGATACTGTGGGCAGTTCAAGTGAGTTTTCCTATTTTTGCTTCGAAACATAATTTGTGCTTGACTTCTGGTCCGTTCTATGTTAATTTAAGTGGTATTGTTTATTCTGACATTACACAGGCAAATTCAACATTGTCCGGCCATATGCAAGCTTCACTTTTTCTCCAAGCAAATTTCTGTACCTACTTTATGTCACAAACAATGTGGGGGAAACATTAAAAAATCATAACCACCGCATGTTTTCTACCTTTATTTAATCTTACTGCAAGTGCAGGCCTATTTTTACTACAATTTTCAATCATAGTTTGCATGTTGTGGGCCCTTGGCTACTCTGAGTGGGCGCAAGTAGAGTGGTACCACCGGGGGAAAAATTGGGGAGTGAAAGTTGTAGAAACTAGAAATGTAGGGCTTCCTTGAGCAAAAATTCACATCCGCTCCCCATAACATAAAAAGCCAACGAAGAATGTTGATAAACCTGTATTTTATGCACCATGAGGCCAACCCGCAAACGATCGCTCTGATACTATCCATGCCGATATTGCACCTCGTTCGCACTCAAGAGTTTGTACAATTACCGTGGTTGAGTATGTCCAGTGTAGGATTGTTACAATGCACCAACGAATGTATGGCCAGCTTGGAAAACATGCTTGCAGTGTGCAGCCAAATTCAAGCTCTCATGTTTGTTGTTTTGAGAAGGAGATTGTATCCTAATTTTTTTAATGTATTGTTATGTTATGTGTTCTGAAAATTGCTCATCGTTCTGCACATTCCTGACTAGGGATCGAACCGGTCCTGGACCGGTTGGACCGGTATCTGGAACCGGTTGGATTTTGGACCCGGATCTGGACCGGTTGTCAACCAGATACCGGTTCATGAACCGGTTGCCCAATTCTTTGCAGCTCCTTTTTTCCTGTTTCTTCTGTCCAAATGATGTGTGTGGCGCATGTTTTCCATTCAGTTTTTTCTCAGGAATTCATTTTTGGCATCAAAATCGTTGCATCTTTTATACAGGGGATTCAAATTGAGGGTCATTTAATTTGTACTCCCGCAGCACCGCTTTGTCAGCAATTCCAGGCCCCCCACAGTGCGGAGCTGAATGCATTTTGTTTGTGAAGTGTCTTTCCACACTCCCCACCACTCAGTCAACACCCAGCGCTGGCAAACAGCCAACGACCACCTACTGTGTGGTGCGGATATCAGGCAACGACAAAGGACCACCAACCGAGTGCGACAGGTCATGTTGGCCACTCTAAGATGAAAGAAACTCTCCTCTCTGCGGAGTAGACAGGCACACATATTTTGTCTGCACATGCCACCGTCCACCGATCGCATAGGCCGATAGGTAATGCTATCGATCGCACAGGCCCATAGGTAATGCTATCGATCGATCCCATTGGCCTATAGGGAATGCCATCCATCGCATATAGGGAATGCCATCCATATAGGGAATCCATCCATCGCATATAGGGAATGCCATATAGGCCTATAGGGAATGCCATCCATCGCACAGGCCGAAAGGTTGAAATGGACAAAAGGGGAAGCGGCCCTGTGATCTTTTTAGAAAAACACTTTACCAATCTCCACAGGTGGTCCATGCCTGTTTCTTTCTCCCCTTTTTTCTTCTGTCTTCATTCATGCGATAAAGTACAGATTTATCCCACTTAAAAGTTGCCCCTGGTCTGGTACTTGTATGTGCTTGCTTTTTTTTTTTTTTTTTTTTTTTTTTGTAGGTCCAGGCTTGTGTGGGTTGGTTTGAAGGCCAAGTTGTCGCTTGACATGGTGAACATTTCACCATTAAGCATTGCTGAAGACATTTTTGTGGTGGAGAACTTCGTGAAACTGCGGTCGTATGCTTGGGGAGTGGACAAGTCTTCGAACAACAGTTTGGCATTCCTGCTGGCGAAAAGCTCTAGTTTGAAAAGATGGTGGTGAAATGGTGCCAAACAGTAGCGGTGACATGTGAAACGGATGCGGAAGGCCCCATCGCCGGGAGGGGCTCGGGCATGTCCGCAACTGCAACTGGGGCAACCCCAAAAATCAGTCCGATGACTGACCAAACAGCAATGATTCGACCGGACTTTGAACACCATGCAACAGTGAACAACATGTCAAGCAATAACCAAATCTGCGAGAATTGCCCAAGCAAAGTTGGGGACCTATGTAAAAAAAAGAAGCAAATGAACCAGCAACAAACACGAGGGGCCTCTTTTGAGTGGGATAACCCTGTTGATGCGGATGGAATGAGATCACTGGTGGGCTGCGCTGTCAGCTGTCAGCTGTCACCGGATGCGCATATTTTTCACACTTTATTTTGAACCAAAGTCCAAACTGGGTGTCCAGAAAATCATCTTTCTCCAGCTGCAGCAGTTTGATGAAAATAAATTACGCAGGCATCAGAACAATGTTTCAAACAAAAAAAAGTCAGCCTAAGTCCCCTGCATTTGCACGTGGGGTATGTAGTTGGCCTTCCTTGACCTGCAGTCTCCATTATGTTTTTCTCGCGTGACGAGGTTCTCCCATTCTTAAGCCAGCTCCATACATTTGCGAAAATCGCGCGCTATTAACAGGGTGTTTTCGCAAGGGGTTTCAGAAAATTTGAGGAATTGTTCCATTGTCAGTTCTTGCAGACATGAGAGAGTTGTTTGTGTCAAAAATGCCCGATATCTATGTGTGATTTTTGACAAATCTCTGTTTAAGCTGTGTCACTGTTGAGATAAGGATCAAATCCTCAAAATTTCTGAAGCTCTGTTCCAAAACACCCTGCCGATTGCGCGCGAGCGAAATCCTCCAATTTTCGTATGGTGCGTGTGCAAAATTTGTTGGATCCGTTTTCGGCATTTATCAGACACCAGGCATCAGACGTGGATGAACAATTGTGCCACCCATCAATAAAGGATGGGCATATGAAGGAAATTGGGTCAAGCCATGGAAAGGGAAATCAGCCAAGCGCCAAAGCAATAAAATTAGAAATTACAAAATCCAAAAACGAAAAAGGCAGTCATCCAGAATTCAGTGGGTTTTGCTGTTTTCGTTTTCCTTTGGCCCATGGGTGATGCGCATATCTTTGTGAGGAGGGAAAATACACTGCATCAAATTGTGCAAACACAGGCTTGGATGGCAGTGCCCAGATCTTCCGTTTTTCAACTCAACACTCGCCCAGATAAAAACCCTGATGTAAATATTATTGTGATAGGCGCAAAAACCCCTGAAGGTAAATATCAGCCCAATCTGTGTAATTGGTGTTGAATTACAGATTTAAAATGCAAAATTACTTGAGGGAGGTGCTACCCTGAACTCTTCCCTCCCTGCTGCTCTGGTCTTCCCCTCATGGGCCAATGCTTGGGCTTGGACCAATGATTGCTTGCTGGTTTGGTGCCACCGCAAGACCATTTTATTTGTGGCAGGCGCAGGGTTTGTGGTCCTCGTAGGGCACCCATATTGGTGCCATCATATGGCGGTCTGCTCCAGACAGGGGGGTGACCCAACTGTGTGAATTTGAATGGTTGAAAAGCCTCATCCAAATGGATAAAGCAGGTATGGGCAAGAGAACTTTGGAAGACCATAACTTGGCAGCCAATTGAGATATTTCGAAATGGGTTTGATTTTTGAGCTCCAGGATTAGTGCACTTTCCATCCCAATCAAAAACTGCAACCGGTTCACCGAACCGGTATCTGGATCTGGTTGGGTCGGACCCGGATCTGGATCTGGTTGACCCGGACCGGTTCGACCCCTATTCCTGACCAAACTGTTCGTTCTGGACTTGATGAATGTTGTGTTTTTTTTGTGACATCTCATTCTTGGAAATTATATTTTTCACTTGATTTTTAAAATCAGAAAATGGAGACTTATTTTTGAAAATAATGAGACTAATGAGATGAGACTTGAAACAGCCGTTACAAGTCTCATCTCACATCTGATGCAAGTCCAGCTGGTTTTTTTAGCTGGAGTTCTCGCCATGCATGCAAATTGAGCTAAATTATCATTTTTTCGTTAAAGGGGAGTAGGGGGTCAGAAAAATGAAAAATACGTGATTTTTGGACTTTTTACCTTTTGGTGTCACCAAATTGCCCTTTTTTGCTGATTCCAATGATATACTGTGGCTTTATTGGTTGAGGAGCTATCGGGTTTCCGTGCGATACTTTTCTCACACGACATGTTATTTTTCATTCACTTATAAAAATCCACAAAATTCAAGGCGCATTTTTACCGCTTACACTTTTTTGACATTTTTCGAAATTTCGATTGCATTTTCTCAGTTCCCAGATGTCATGGGAAAGTGAAAATTAGCATACGCATGTAAAAAAGTGTCCTGAGTAGAGTGACAGAGCCAGAATTTTGATTATGTCACTATTTTCTTATAGTTGTCGGCTATTGTTTACCAAATACCCCCTCGCTTTAGCGGATACACCGAAATGGAGGAAGACACCATGTAAATTGAAACATGTTGTTTTTGACAGGTTCTGGGCTTTTTTTTCCACCGCCAAATCACGAAATTTTTTGGCTTTTGAGCGAAAGTTTCAAAGAATTGCCACCATTTTTTGCGTGCTCTACCAATAAGTGTGCCAAATTTCATCCAAATCGGTTCATATTCACCGAAGTTAGCATTTTGACCCCCCACTCCCCCTTAAAAGCATGGCTGAGCAGAGAATTTTTTGGCTTTGGATTCTCAAAAGTTTTTGTTTGGAAAGTCCCACTCTAGCAGAAATGCATTTCAAGATTTTTATTCATGGTGATAGATAGGCAATATCTGGACCTGAATTGGTCCATGTTTTTGGACACCAAATCGGACGAATAATAATTATTCTTAGTGTCAGGTATTCGAGTGAATCTTTTTCTCTTCTGTAATCTAGACCTGCAGACTGAACTTCTCCAAAACCATGTGGAGAAAAAAGAAGCCACGGCAGACCTCTTTCATCTGGAGTCTTTCCTGAAACAGAGCCTTCAAGGCAGTTCAGATACAAAGCTGGCTCAGATTGGCTTTCCACAGTGAGTGAAGCGTGAATTTTTGATGGATGTGCAAGATCACCTGCTTGCTATCTGCTCACATGTTGCAATGATTATTTAGCTCAAGCACACATGTGTACATGTGAGCATGGTGCTTGTGTACAGGTCCACAGTCTCCTCTCCATGTTTTTATTTATTCGAAAAGTATTTTGAATTTTCATTTGATCTCTAGCTCAGACAGAATTACATTTTCAGACAGAATTGATTATCCAGAATTGCACTCCAGAAACCAGGGTGGAAACATGGTGGGTTGTTGTATCTTGGGATTGCTCATAAACCAGGCGAGTTGGACATTTTCCTCTCCAGAGCATATTCTGGAATCTTGTTCGCTTCGGGTGAACACCACCAGTCTGTTATGAGGGATGGTATGTGACAGTCTTGCAGAGTGTATGCAAGATTCAAGTGCTGTAGTTACTGGAGAGGGAGAAGACCAACGTGCCTCAACTTGTAAGGGGGACCTCAAAATTTATCTTGCTATCTGTTTTTTTTTTTCTTCGGAACTCAAAAGACATCTTGCTGGAATGAACACGTTGACAATCATTTGGCAAATCATGCCATTAACGTATCCGTGTGCATGCTTTTTCATTTGCATTGCTGTCTCCAGGATTTATTTCTCTCCTCACTTTTTGAAAAGTGACTGCAAGAGCGAGAGGAAAAATGAGTTATTTTAAATTTTTGACAGGTGGACAGCTGACTGTTGTGAAATTTTGAAGCTTGCTATTCGATTACGCCACATCTCTCCATTGGGCAAACAGCTTTGTCTGTGCAATTTTTCTTCCAACTCGAAATCCATCTTGCTGAACGATGGCCTATGGGATGAGTCACTCAAGCCATCTCTTGCCCACAATGAATCCCTGTCCGTGGAAATGGAAACACACGCCTGCGTTTTTTAATGCATGCAAGAAAACGTATTGACTTGATAACCCCTGGAATGTGACGTTCTCTGATCATTATCAATATCAAAATCTACTTTTTGCAGTAGCTGAGAGTCTCATACTCTGGGTAGGTACCCACAACATAGTAAAGGTTCTCAAACAGGGATGCTTGTTTTGGGAAATTGTAGATTTGCTGTGTAGGCTTCGCTGGTGGGAAGAGTTAAAAACCGAAACGCAAAAGTAAAAATGGGTTGGATTTGTTGCTAAGTGTTTCGAGCCCTATTGGCTATTGTTGTCTACAGTAAAGGTTTTCGTGGAAAACACATTCGAAATGCTATTTTTATTGCTGATTTTACTATTCTGGTGACCATTGTCATGTTTGATCATTGATTTTTAAAACTAGTGAGACATTATTGTCGCAAAGTTGAGTTTATACTTTCACAGAAGTTAACACTTACTGACAATGCACAAGGCTCAACCTCACTCTGGTGAATTTTTTGTTCCTGCCGGGGTCATGTCACCCATGCCGGAAATTCTGAAACATGAATTGCAGTTGAAAAAAGTTTGGAAACTGGTTGTGGTTTGTCAGGGTGTCTGCAGACCTGGAAAACCTGGAATTGTCAAGGAATTTTGCCATTATGGAAAAGTCAGAGAATTTGTGAACGTTCTCTGCAAAGTTCGGGATTTTTTTGGAAATTTCTCTTTCTCTAGCAAGTAAAGTCTCTGTTACTTTAGTAGGACAGGGCTTGACTGGATTTCCCCATCTTATTTTATTCTTTGCATTGTTATGCAAGGTTAGGGGTGTATCAATCAAAGCCAAGTTGAGGCCGTGTTTTTGTTTTTTTTCTTCAAACATTTATTCTGGCCAGAAAATATGCTGAGAGATGGAGGGCAATGAGAACTGAAAATGTCTGGCATTTTTGGAATTTCCATCTGGAAAACCTAGAAAAGTTAGGGGAAATGGTCTCTGTCCGGCTACTGATACCCTGTTTGTGATAAAAAAAAATCCCAATATCATTGCCAAATAAAATTACCTTGCAAATTATATCGTTAGGATGTTGGAGTTTTTTTTATGCTATGGTCGTTTTTAACCAATGCCCCTGCCTGAAATCATTTTATACCCATCTCAAATCTTAAGGTTTGCTCTACAATTTGCTTGTCTGAGTTGTCTGATTTTTCTGTGTTGATCACCATGGGACACCAATATCTGATCGCAAATTATTCATCATGTTTTTGTTTTTTCTTTAAGATCCATTCCAAAAGCTTCCTTGAATGAATTGCAGAGGCTAAATCTGTCGAAGGGGACACCTCAGTCTCAAAGTGAACGTCAATCCCCGTTAAACGGTGCCCTGCCGGCTGTTGCAAAAACTCCAACCTCACCTACAAATGGGCCTCAGTCCCCCACTTCAGCAACGATTGATTTTGACTTACTTCCATTCGAGAGGAAGAACGACGTCCAGCCACCACCGCCACATAGTGTCGATGAGAAAGAAGTTCGACCACAGCATGGCAGTGAAAAGACAGCTCGGTCTCACCATGCAAGTGGGAAGAGTGACACCTCGCTGATTGACATGATGTCGGCTGACGTGGAGATATTAGATCTGAATAGTGAACTGTGCTCAACGAAAGGGAACAATAGTAGTTGTGGCGATTTTGATTTTCTTGCTGACAGCTCAGGAGGTACCAGAAAGTCATCCGATACAGGCAGTGCACATTCTGGTGATAGTAAGAAATCCTTGCAATCCAACTGTGATATCCGTCCAATCGGGGAGCTGAGTGTGGCTTTAGAGTCTGTTATTCCAGGTGTGTTCTCTCATTTTAACTTCTTCAGGAAAACTTAGGCAATTTGAAAAATGTACCACATTATTTGTGTGCAGTGGCGGCAGTATTCTTTAGCATCAACCTGCTCTGATTATTGCCGGTTAACTCTCCAAATTGTGGCCTTTTGACCAACTTGCCGGAAGATTTGGCACCCTTAACATTCACAAATGCCTCTCTTGTCGCCATCTTATATTTTTGCACGATTGTTTTTAAAGCTCGCTGCATTCTTTCTGACAAATTATTAAACCAAGCAAAGAGTGTCGATAAACAGACCCATCTTTTAAAATTAACGGGTAACATTCCAAGTAAAGTAATCCACATAATTCTTTTCACCATAATATCACAAAACTGTGTCAAAATATTTTCTCAGTCCATAAAAAGCATAGCAAGAGCACTTACCTTGCTCTTCTGCTGAAGAAAATGCTTCTCAGTGCCAATTGTTACCGCATGGCACGACTATTAATTCGCTTTTTGGACTCTTTCACACTTTACTTGAGTTCCCGTTATCAGTCCCCGCAACAATATGAATCTTTTTAATGCCAATCAGTTGTTCTACTGGCCAAAATCATGTCGTCTTACGAAATTACATGATTGACGAGGCCTCTCCGACATGATCTCTGGATATAGTGTGCTTCAAATCTCTTTCTAGCTGATGTTGAGCCATTATTACTCTATGAAGATGCTGATCATAAGTTAAAAGTGACCATCAATTTCACCAAAAATCGTCCAAGGCCTGACGTTTGTGCAGTGGTGGTCTCCATTTTTAGTCTGAAGAACAGTCCTGTCAAGGAGGTCAATTTACAACTCTCCGTACCAAAGGTAAACTTACCGAGTGCATTCATTTTCTTGAAAGAGTACAATATTCATTTTCTTGAAAGAGTACATTCATTTTCTGGAAACATATTATAATTGAATCTGACAAATTAATGCAGTTTTTTGCTGTTTCCGTCGATCGGATGCACCTATTCAGCCGATTTCCAAAATACAAATTTCTTGATCTGCAGATTTCACCAATGCATTTCAAAATGAAAAAAAACCCACGGATCGAGATTATCCACGCTTTAGAAATCGGGGGATTGTCTCACTTTGGATTGATTATTGGTGGAGTCCCCGAAATTTCGCGAAAAGGAACAAGTACGGAAAAAAAGACACGAATTGATATTTTTTCACTAATCTGACATTTCTTCCTCCCGATTATACCCTTGGTACGGGAAGCCAGATAACTTTATTATTTTTTCCACGACAAAATACGAAATTGGTTCATTGGCACTAAAATTCACACTTTAGAATGAAATTCCACAGATTGCAATTGGGCCTAATTCCTGCAAAAGCTTCCTTTTTCCATGCCATCACTCATCAGCAAAGCATCAATGACTTCCGATCCGACAGATCATTCTTTCAATCATATCCATGAAGAGATCAGAGAGGTACGAAACAAGAGTTTATTGTCTGCTGTGCATTTTTTGTCCCCCTTGATGTATTCTTAACTTTTACAAAGTAGATGAACTACTGAATTCAAGAAAGCGTTGCTCAGTGCTGCTCCTGTGGAATGGGAAATCTTTTGTGGTGCCATTGCAGTAACGTGTCCAGTGTCCGATCAAATGTACCACCCACACACATATGAAAAAGTGAGGAATGTGTGCTCGTTGGAGGAGGATCTGACCTGAGTTGGCCTGGCATGTCAACCTGAGTGGCTCCAGTGTTTTTCTATTGAAGACTGCAGTGGTGGTTGATGCAAGGGTGCTGGAGGGAGGGGGCAGTGGGTAATTCTGTACAGGGTAGTTTGAAAGGTGTGGGTGGGTCAGTTTGGGTGCTGGTGCTTGGAAAACAGAAATCAGGATGCCGGAGAGGTTGGTGCTTGGAAGGAAAGGAAGGGGAATTGGTGAGGGTAGCGTAGGGAATGGGGCTTGGGGTGTGGGGCAGGGAGATGTGACGGGACCTTAATGGGGGGAACCTAGATTTTTTCGCATAAAATGAAAAATTGTCCAATTTTTTTTATGTGTGGACCAGATGCGCTGAAATTTCTACTTTCTGGTGGTGAAAACCAAATGCAAATATCTTCAATAGAAAAAAATGGCATACGAAAGACCGGAGGCATGTTTTTACCGCTCGCGGTGAAATCAGCATTAAAACGAAGATGTTCTCGATCTTCGACGCTATTTTTCTCAACTTTTTGTTTTTTAAGCATTTTTTGTGTTCCGCCCCGTGTATCTCAGCCATTTTTATTTGTTCATTTGTTTCAAAATTTGGTTGTCTTATGTAAAAAACTATTCTAAAAAGATTGACAAGGCCATATTTGACAATTTTTGCCTTCATTAAGAGTTATTAACAAGTCAAAGGAAAAAAATGCTAAAATTTTACCGCTTTTCTAGCGGAGTGACAGAAAATCACCTACCACACAATTCTGGGGCCAAAAACACGAAATCGGGCCTTGTCAAAAGTTTTGGCTTGGTTTTTTACCCCTGTAACTCGAATTTGGGCCTTCTGACACTTGTGCACGGGACGGAACATCGCCTTATTTTTTGCCCTAAAATGGCTGCTGTGGCCAAACCAGAAGAGCTACAGTGTTCAAATTTTGCACAGAAGTTGTCTAGATTGGTTCCAAAGAGTGTGCAAAATTTGAACAAAATCGGTCGAAAAAGAAAAAAGTTTGCCGAAACTATGTTCCCCCCCCCTTAATGTAGCTGGGAGGAAGGATTCCTGTTTCCATTTGAGCGCTTGTGCTCTGAGCTTCAGAATGCGAAACTGCTCTCCAGTGTTGTTTTGTTGGTTTTCCAAGCAAAGTGATGTCACAATAAGATTTCATACCTGAATTCATCAGGTTCAACTCAGGTTGTTGCGAACTTCATTCAGTATGGAGGGCTGGAAAACATTCTGCAAAAAAAAATTTGCAAGAAATGCTGGCCTTTGATTGAAACCACATGCATGGAGTCTGGCATTTAAAAGGCACACCGGTCACATTCGTCACACGTGCATTATGTCTCCATTTTCATCCCTTTTGCTTTTTAGAATTGTAAATTGAAGGCACAGGCTCCATCGCAGAGACATCTGGAGGCATTTAAACCATTCCTTCCACCGTCTACAATCACACAGGTTGTCCTGATTGCCAGTCCTTCAAAAGTAAGCGATCACGTCTTATTTTTTATTTCTTGTTTCGGAAATTTTGGTAGTTTCTATTTGAGCTTGATCTGCTTAGTGATGAGTGGCTTGGGGAGACCTCTTGTGGGATTCAATAAATACATAGAAGTAGATACGTGTCAAACTTCTTTGTTTCATTTTTGGTGGATTTTTTTAAATTTTGCAGATGAAAAGAGCGTAAAAAATAATTTGTGCATCTTTCACTGGGATTACAAACAAAAATAGGCAGGTGCAAAAATGGCTTCCAGCAAAAATGCATCTCCAAAACCGTTGGCAGAATGATGCCACCACCCGGTGGAAGAGAAATCCTTGTCTACAAATTAATAGAGCCACTTTTGCAGATTTGCACCTGGATTTTAGGAGAGGCACCCTTTGGAAAGTTTTTTTTTTGCTTCAAAATCGATTTTAGTTTTTTTTCCTGTCTTAAAGATTTAAATCTCTTCTTTCAGATTTTCAAAACATTTGTCGCGTATCTCAATTGGTTTTTGAGCAGAATTAACTTTCTCCATGTCCTTTTCAGTTTTCACCAATTATTACTCCCGTGCTGAATAGTTTGTTGCAAATTACCTACCAAACTGGGCAAAAATGAGAAAAAATGAGATTTCTGAGATTACCAGCTGATTCTCCACAAATTTTCGCATTATGCATGCCAAATTTTTAATTTTCTCCGAATTTTCTCTGTTTGAAGTTGAGACTACCGAAACACCAAAAATGGAAAGCTAATCTGCTGGTTATTCTACGCAAAACGTCAATGGAGGTTTTCTCATTTTTACACTTCTACTTTTTCTTGCAATCGCCAAACTTTTTGAAGTGAGATCTCAGGAAATGTGCATGCTAGAAAGGTAAAAATTGGTGTAAAGTGTGAAAATCCGGCTGATGAAGCCTGGATTTTGAGTTTGTAAAGTGAAGAATTGTTACGACTTGGTAGGTACCTCTATTTTTTACGAAGAATGACTTTCCAAAGGGCAATTACCTCACCTTGACTTAAATTGCAGATGCTGACTAAAGGGGGGCCCAAATTGAAATTCTGGCTTCATCAGCCAGATTTCCATGGATTTAATTAAATTGTCTGCCAGAGGAGATCTCGCTTCAAATGTTTTGCCTGTTTCCCCTACTATTTTACCTGCTGCAAGGAAAAACTGTGAAAGATATCAAGGCTGAAATTTTTGCACTGAACATACTCTTAATATGTTTCAACAACCCCCCCAAATTTCATCAATGCCAGATAGGTAACAAAAAAATAAGTTTCTCCGTAAGGGTACTTCCTCCCTCTAAATTTTCTAACAAAAGTAACTTTAAGAGCCTAAAATTTAGCTGGTGTTCTGCTATCACAAGGTAACAAAAAAAAACATGGCTTGAAATAAAAAAATAGGTTAAAAGTCGAAAAATTGCCAAATTTTAAGATCTTGGAATTGAAAATTGTCGGAGAAGGTGCACTTTGAAAGCTTTTGCTTTTTGAAAAAGAGTAATACAAGTAAACACAAATGTTTGTAGGTATCCTAAATGCGAGAAAAACAATGCGATCGGCTCTATCTGGAAAAGCAGTATTGTGTTTGAGAAAATCTGAAGATAGTTTTAGAAATACATGTCAATGTATGGGCAAAGTTCGGGCTGTATCATAAACTCGAAAAGAAAAAAAAATCACATTTCATTTTTCATATTTTTGCCAAGAAAAAAATGACCCGTTTCCACTTACCCTTCATGCCTATTTCACAAAGATGGGCCTGAATGGCCGGGAATTAACAGTCAAAACATGATGTTTGAGATCAGAAGATATTTGATTAAAATTTGATGGAAATTACCCTGTTTATGAGGTTTCTCTTTAGTACTCTTTACCCAAGAGTCTTAGAGAACATGTCTCCTGGCTCTGCACAAAATCATGAATTTTTTTTTTGGTTTCAAAAATTTGAATCAATTTACATGTGATATTGTTCGAATTTGTTTGCGAATAGATTTTTTCAGAAGAAGAGTTGGAAGTTTTGGGTACACAGTTCATGGAACACATTTTGCAAAATAACCTCTCTTTCTTTTTGGTCAGTCCATAATTGTCAAATCACCCAATTTCAGAAAAGTTACCCATCGGACCATCTCCGATTTTGCGCACTTTTTTGCATCCACTAGGTCCACATTTCAAAAGGACCAAAGGGATCGTGTCGACACCGTGGCTGAAATCATGCTGGATCCCTCAGGCTCTCAGGGCTGGCCAACCCGGAGGTGCTCGCTGCCCTTTTTCACTAGGAAAGTGGAAGCCATTGCAATTGAGACCTTGCACGGAAATGTCTTGTTTCTTTCTGACAGTGGCCAGGCTTGATGCGTATGTGTGTGCCCTTGTTCTGGAATCCTTGCCCTATAGAAAACCAAACGTGCCCAAAGGTTCTTTTCAACTTTCCTGCCCTTTTCCAAATTTTGGAAGCCAGTCGATCAATTTGAACAATGGTCGACATGTGTCACCTTTCCAAGAGAAAGAGGAGAAAAATGCCAAAGGAAAAGATGTTTTATCATAAAACAACTCTTCTTGCTTCAGAAAGAATACTCGTATTGTCTATCACTGGTCCGATGCTGTGATTTGAAAAATTCCCCTCACGCACATGAACTTTTTTTATAACCCTTGTTGTTCCCTCACCACAGGCTGATATCTGGTTGAAATTTGCCATCTCCTATGAAGAAGACGGTGAGCT
>JASGXE010013459.1:0-12472 GCA_030068105.1 Sinentomon sp. SZTP_YWyxl
CATTTATTTTCCGAATCTTGGTCCCAATCGAAAAGCGGCCCGATTTTTAGAGTTGGAAATCTCCACTGTATCCCACGGAACAAAATCAGGACAAGACACCGCCAGCAGACGCAGTTTATGACCAGTCCGATTATTTACGAGCAGTCAAAGCGCTTCAAGCACAGAATCACAGACCATCGGTTCCAGTTTGTGAATTTTTCACAAGCTTGAGGTCCCATTTGCCAGGGGAGCATTTTAGTTGCGGGGTTTTGCCAACTGGTGCATTTTGCCAACAACTCTTGGATGGCGCAGGATTTTAATGTAATGTGAAATTTTAAACGTAGCTATACGTGAAAGCGATTCAAATGGGATATAGCCAAAAATGAATCAACTCAGCTCAAACTCAGCTTAAATTATATTTAAACAATTATAAGCAGTTTTGGATCCTCTCATGATGTCGGTGTTGGATTTATGAAGATACGAGATGATATTTTGATGTTTTGTTCGCTTTACAATGCAACTAAAGAAGTTCACTGGAGTTCCTCATCTTCATGTTAAAATGGAGCTCAATTTCATGTTAAAATAGAGCTCATCTTCGTGTTAAAATAGAGCTCATAGTCGTGTTAAAATAGAGCTCATCTTCGTGTGAAAATGGAGCTCATCTTCGTGTTGGTATGGAGCTCATCTTCGTGTTAAAATAGAGCTCATGTTCGTGTTAAAATAGAGCTCATCGTCGTGTTAAAATAGAGCTCATCTTCGTGTGAAAATGGAGCTCATCTTCGTGTTGGTATGGAGCTCATCTTCGTGTTAAAATAGAGCTCATGTTCGTGTTAAAATAGAGCTCATCGTCGTGTTAAATATGGAGCTCATCTTCCACGTAAGAGATCGACACCTTGGCCGGTCGCTCGAGGAAGGAGAAAACATGGCCCAAGAACAAATTAGACTTGCAGAAATCCTTTGCTTCTATCGACTTCCAAAGATCAACAGTCTCAACACATTTTAAATTTGCTCCTATAATTCCAAGCGCACAAAGTGTCAAATTTCTCTGGTGAAGAATATTCGCAGTTTGCGGCTAAATGTAAATCAAACAGGTTTAACAGTTACTGAGCGACTTGCGGAACTTTTTGTCAAAGATATGCCAAAAAGTTGAATGGTGAAAACCCAAGGGCTTTCGGTCCAGACGATAGGCAAATGGTGATTTCTAATTTTACACGGATTTTCAAGGCACGAATGAAAACCCTCTCATGTACACCCTAGTCGTCAATGATATCCTCCAATAAAAGTGAATTGACTTCATTGCATTTCTGAAAAGTGGGGTAGCCGTCTTGCCAGCTCGGTTTTTCGTTGCTGGTCATTTTGGTTGACTATTTTATTGCGGCCTACCGTTTTTTGTTATCATGTTTTGATCGGCGCGGGTGATATGGGCCTGCGGCCAACGACATAAAGCGATAGCTTGTTCCTTCCCGATCTCGTCGCCCAACTGGGTCATCAAAAAGTGTCTTACTATGCTATTTCAGGAAACGTGGGTCCGTCTTTACAAAATTATTTATGTTTTTCTTTCAGGATTTCCGTTCCCAGCCCAGCGGCATTAAAATATTGGATCCCATTCCTAGTTGTCCCGCAATAGCCATTGGGATAGACCCTGTGCCCACAAACCTCGGGGCCTTGCCATATTCTTCACTTTGTCCAGTGTCCTTGTATTTGGGCGACAGAAACCAGTCTGTTTGGCCAAGTCACGGAAATATGTCGATCGGTTTTTTCGCAGGTGTAATTGATGACACTCAATGAGATCAAATCGCATAAGGTCCCATAAGGTGCCATATGGTCTGTTGGGGTCTCAGATCGGCTGTGTCGTTTTTGACAAGGTCCTCACGGTCCCATAAGGTCCTAATGTCCCACAGGGTCCAAAGTTACATACACGTCCTCTTGGGTGCAGCGAGCAATGAGATGAGGACCGACTGCGGGTCATTCCGCAACCGTGGCACTGTATGAGACGGTGGCCGCTCCAATCACGGACTTTCCGACCACCATGCTGTTCTGTAAAGTTGAAATCAATCGATCGCCTTGACGTCGCGGCATTGTCCGCTTCTCGATTGACACAAATTTGCAGATTAGAATTTTACGGAGTTTGTTGTCAAGGTGGCAAATTGCAAATGCGGAAACGTGCGTCGAGCTGGTATTTACCAAAACCCATACACACAAACAAAAAACTGCCAAACGGAATCTCGCAGGATATCATTTCAGCCAGGGCTTTTTACAAGAACTAAGGTGAGTGGAATTGATTGACCTGCGCTTGCACCACTGCTGCGGCGACATGGTGCTGATGATTTAGGCGATTTTCAAAAAGGCATATCAATGGCATGCGAATCATCGTTGATTACCGCATTTTATTGGACAAATTATGGGACAAGGTCAACGTTTGCCGGCAAAGCCAGAAGGCAAGTTCACTTTGTGATGCAAATTATGCGAGGGTTCAAGATGCGAGCATTTCGGCAAAGCTGAGGATGGATGTATTTTTTGCTAACATATTCTGATGGGGATCAAGATTTTACAGACAAAAACTGAACAAAAACTGGGTTTACATTTTTCGACAAATTCAGAGGTAATGAGCTTAGATTTTTTGATAAATTCTGTTTTTTTCTCACGGTTTTCCGCCGATTCTGAGGGTTTTAAATTGTCGGTCGGGCTTGCATTTTGCAGGTTTATTTTTCACCAAATTCTGAGGTGGGTCACCCCATTTGATTGTGGAGGCTGTTTTAACTTACGAGATTACAGGGTAATACACGAGTAAGCAACATTACCAGCTGAGAACCCGCGATGTCTGATCATTGCTTGCTTGTGTATGATATGAAAGTATTTGTTCAATATGCTTTATTCAGACAATACTGTTACGGAACAAATCAGACGGGTATGAAAACAGAACGCTCGGTGTTTTTGTAACTTGCATTGTTTAATTTGTTTCGTACGTTCAAAATTTTCTTTCTTTTTAATTCCTTAAGATGGTTGCCTTAATACGATATCGGTCTATACATTTTCCATTCCTCTAGGTTGTACATCGATACAATCTGAGAGTGTATCTCGAGCAGGCCAGAATCCCCGCAGCGAAAAAAGTTGACCAAAAGTTGCTTGATCAGAACCGTTGACCAAAAGCTGCACTTGGCACAGAAATAAAAGTTTCGCTGGTAAACTTGTCTGTAGGAGCATGCCTGTTTCTTCGTTGGCAAGTGCTGGGCTAATGAATAATTAGTCTAGGACTACACATTGGTCTTTTCGGGCTATCGCTGATAGATTTTCTCTTTCGCAGAAATATAGCCTTTCGCTGCGACAACAGCCTGTGAGCCTGAATGAGGATTTATCGCCGAAAATAGCATAAAGATCAGGATTTTGTGGTGAAGAGTCGGTTGGAAAGGAGTGATGAATTAAGTAAGGCTGGAAGGGCTGAGATAGTTGAAAGCGTTAAAATTTATTGGAATCTTTCCACTTGGCTGGAATTTCAGCAACATTGGTATTCTCGTATATATCGTAGAGGATCTAGAACGTTTTCACGCGTGAATGCTGGAAATGTTAATGCTTGCTCTGTGCACCTATTTGCAGAAGATATTACCCGGATACAGCAGACATTTTTAGGTACCACATAGGTACTCGTAGACTGAGGCCTAAGCCGATTTTGTGGTTGATTGAATTTTAAATGCGAGCTCCATTTTCAGCTAGGACCAAAATACTAAAAGCTTTGATTGGGCCACACACTCTCCGAAGTAAGGGATCAAAATTTGACCCAAACCACTGGGTCAAAAAATATTGGGTCATATGCACCCAATGTTGAGTCAATAATTGACACCTTCGTTGGAGTCAAAGCAACCAAAAATTGGGTTATTTTGTAATTTCAAATATTGAAAGTTGATCCGTACTTTTTCGCTCACGGATTCATTAAAATGGTTGATAAACAACAAACACTTCACTTTTATTGCACTGGTCTCAATTGCGTTGGCATTTTGCAGCCAAGCGACACCATGATTTTTAACCTAATATTGGTTCAAAAAATTGATCCACAAATGAGTCAAACCGTTGGGTCAATATGTTGAGAATTAGTCATGCAGATGGCACCACAAGTCAGTTCGAAGAAATCAGTCGAAATATTGATCGGATTTCATGTTCCTGGCTCTTTTGGGGTTTTGCCGAGCAATTGGACACTGTTATATACTCCATTGTGACACTTTGTTTCCGCAGAGGATCACGCTTCGGGCAAATACACTCGGCGTGGAGTTGTCAGGAATTTACATCTGTAAACTAATGACTTTGGGGTAACTGTTCCGAACGCGAATTTCAAAAACAATGAAGTCCAATGTGACTTCGGTGACATGGGCCAACGCGATCGCTCAAAAAACGATGATCCTCCACTCTCCCGATGTCTTGGGGACTGGAAAAGGGGATCTATTGAACTTGAGTTTTTTTTATAAAACCACAATAACGAAAGGGTGTTTCAACTGAATTTTCTTGAATAAACAACCGAAATTATAGTTGGAAGTCATCCCAGTTTTGGGTGATTTTGACAAAATATTGGTACAAAAATTTGACCCAACCGACGGGATCAAATTCATGACCCAACACCACTGGGTCAATTTGACCCACTTTCTTCTGGCTCATATATGACCCAGCAGTTGGGTCAAATTTGACCCAACTTGGGTCAAATTTGATCCCCTTCTTCGGAGAGTGCAGAGAGAGAATTTCAAACTGATCTTGTGCGCCAGTTTCTCCTGCTGTTGCTGAATGAAATAGTGATTTCGACCAGTAGTTAAGACTATCGTTTGGTCTTTCTGATCTTTCGATGAACTGTAAGATCTTTCCTTCAACAGCTGAGAAAAGCCTGCAATCTTTATTGTTCGTATAAGGCTCAAATCGGCGAAAATAGTTTCGTTCACACGCTCGTGCGGGCCTCACTCAGAGATTTTTTCGCAAGAAGCTGTCTGAGAGCGCCAAACTGCTGGAGGCAGTGGCAGTAGCCACTCAAAATCCGCTAAAAAGCTTCTCGTCCTCAGGGGTGTTACGAGTGTTACCATGGTAATGCACAATATTACATGGTAACACTCGCAACCCCCTGGGAACAAGAAGCTTCTTAACGGTTTTTGAATGGCTAGTGCGTGGAAATGGAGGGTCGTAGGACTTTTTTCCACTGAACATTTTTTGTTCCGTGTATCTTTGGGAATCTGCCTTCGAAAAAAAGCTTTTAGGTGACGACCCACAATCTCCATATCTCAGTTTCCCCAAAACAACCCCAAATTGGGCTTTTTAGGGTTTTTGGGGGGCACTGCGTGTAAATGGAGGATCGGACGGTTTTTCATCACTGAACATTTTTGTTTTACTCGTGTCATAGAACCTGTCCTGAAAATTAGACAGTTCTACAGCAGCGCATACCTCGTGGCTTGCACCGGTTCCCATCAGAACACCGAAGTTAAGCAACGTTGGGCCTGGATGATGCTTGGATGGGCGACCACCCCCTTTCCCCAGTTTGTGCTGCTGGAAGGGGGCTCAGAGTGGCCAAGTCTCTTTTCTCCTTAGGATAGGACGTTAACAGGAGGTCCCGTGTGCAGCATCACACTGCGCACGTTAAAGAACACCTAGCTCCAAGTCCAAGATAGTGGGCTTGGCAGGTTACACAACAGAGAAGCCACATCTCACAAGTCACACATCACTGCTCTGCAGAGCATGACTCTCTCCGGGAAAACCTGCGGGTTGGCGTGTATACGCCGTAAAACTGGTCCGAGTCGTTTCAGTTGAATGCAGAGCAGAAATGGGCTACGATTATGGGGCATAGTTCTCCTTGCGAGCCCAAGGTGTGTGCAACAAAAGGTAAATGGTCGGACCACCAGCCGAATGGCTATCAGTCCATATGACTCCACGATGATGATGATGATGAAATCTTACCTCCCCGCAGGAATACCCCAAAAAGGTCCATTTTGGGGGGTTTTGGGGGGGCATAACTCAGTGATGGGAGGCGGATCACTTTCTCTCCTGATTAAGTTCGATTTGTATGGTCCTGGAGAATCTATTGTGAACTGCCGGTGGTTGATTTACGGGACACCCCGTATAATGAAGAATTGCCAACACCAAAACGAAACATGGAATTCATTTTCATCATTCATAGGTTGTCTATACGGGCATTTTAAGATGAAGACTTCACGAATGTCGGCGGAATCCGCCAATTTAGCACCACAGCTTCACCATGAACTCTACACGTAAGCACCTTTAGGTACTATTTCTCGCGAATTTTTATTATTTTGCTTTTCTCTCTCATAGAACAACACTTATCCGCCTGCAAGCGGCGCTGTCGAACAGATAGGTATGTAGCTCATTTATTGTTGCGCATTGCAAATAAGAATTCAGCGTTATGCTTTGGTTCTATCAAATTACGAATATAATTAGTGTCTTTTTATTCAAAGGAAAGAGTCTGAAATGCATTTTTGTGAGTCTGTGACAGGTTCTAACAAAAAATTATCACTACCAAAAAGAGAAAAGCGAAATTTTGAGAAAATTTTCACATTTTTGGATGTCACTGCGTCATGCCCTTTTGAATGGGCATGGGGGTATATATATTTGCAAAATAAATAGCTGCTCTCAATAATTGACGCCCAGTCCCAGATCGAAGGAGAGCCACATGGCTCTTTGTGCATGAAAATAACGCAAATACACGCACGATATCACCAAAATAAAATATGATAGGTATTATGTGGGTTTGCCTATCATTCGATGCAGAAGACAGCAATTCCTATTAGGAATTGACAACGAGCGCAGATAATGGTGCCCAGTGCTAACCGACTAATAATGGCGATGGTATTTTCGGGAATAATTTCGCAGCAAACAACACGCGGAAGCGTTATTGAGGAGACATTGTCAAAATCGTTTGGCTCATTACTTTTTGATGGTTTCGCGTCGACGCGTCATTGCGGAAATGATACGCCACTCGAGCAGTTTGATTTGAAAGGTCTTGCATAAATAAATCATGGGATTGTCGTTCGTCATGGTTGTAAAAATGTTAGCTTATGATTTTTAGCCGCGGTTATTCTGTCGATTTTATCCATCTGGAAATTTGCCATCGGTGAGGCCCAATAGGCCTGACGCTGAAGACATGCCACGAAAGTTAGTGCACTGTTCCTCAGAATATGGATTTGATTGCATTTGATTACAGGATATTTCCAGTGAAACAATGCGGACACACTTTTGTTGTTGGATGATTCACCAAAATGAATAAAAAAGCTTTTTTTGCTTTTTTCCCTGTCATCCGAGGCCCGAGCAGCTGATTTCAACAAACCCATGCATATCTGGACCACCTTCGGCCACTGGGAACATGACAAGCAGATTTTTTCGGCGGTAAAACTTTCGACATTTAGTGTAACTATACGTAACTGCCGGAACTTTTTTTTACGTTTCGTCTTAAACGTCGCCCTGGAAAACGAGGCCTGTAAAACGTCGCCGCTTTAAAAATGAGCCGCTTTAAAAATGAGGCGCTTTAAAAATGAGTTGCTTTAAAATGAGGCGTGGAAAATATCCAAGAAGTTCCCATGTCCATTTACGACTCTGTAGTTTATTATCAAGCGGCAGTGATGGATCTGGCAGCCAATCTGCGTAGCAATTCAAGAGGTGAGGACATCAGGTTTGCTTGCTCGACCCCTTGGTTCGGACTTCATTGCACAAACCTTTGCCAAATGCAAAAGGTCGAAGGTAAACTGCTCAATTCAAATGTTGTGTGATGAGGATGAGGGTGCTTTTATATCTCATAAACTGGCACAAGTCATGACATTGTCATGTGAAACACATGACAAAAGCATGAGGTTTTGGCCCCATGTTTGTGTCATGACTTTATCATGACGTGGCAAATATCATGATAACAGCATGACATAGACGTGACTTTGTCATGACATATTCATGACTTTATCATGGATGTCATGAAAAACTCATGGACACGTCAAGACAAAGTCATGTAGGTGTCATGAAATTATCATGATAAAGGCATGATGTTCATGACATTCATGATGAAGTTATGAATATGTCATGACAAAGTCACGTCTATGTCATGCTAATGTCATGACAAAGCCCACATTTATGATAAAGTCATGACAAAAACATGGGGCCAAAACCTCATGCTTTTGTCATGTGTTTCACATGACAATGTCATGACTTGTTTCGTAACTTATGGCCGTCTCTGAAAGCTGTCAAAGAAGTTCTTGGCCGGTTCAAAACATTTGCCCGTTACCTTCAATTCAAGTCACATCATGCCGTCGTTGTTGGCCATCATAAAAATGTTCCTGGCATACCCTCGCCTTGCCCGAGCTAGCCCAAAAACAACCTGTTTTTGCTTCCAGTGCAGGTGCCTTAAACATTGTTTCTGTCGCCCATTCTTTGATTCGTTTGAGCCCCTGAAATTGCAATGAAACCAAAAATGGAACCTGGAAAAAGGCTAACCAATTCAGCGTTATAATATCGCGTGCCTGCATACCTTGTGGGACTATTGGGCCCACACCTTGCGTTTGTAATGATGGCAGAGGGAAAAGGAAACGTCGGCAGTGTCCATTTTGTATGGAGGCTGTTATTTACACAAAGCCATTTCAAAGTGGATAATTTAAAATGGCTGCCCATCAAGCATTGCATATTTTTTAACGAAAAGACGAAAATAGGAATTGTTACATTTCCCTTCCACTTAAGGTTAGGAATTTCCCTTAAACCCACCGTTTAACCTAAAACTAAAATTTCCCAAAAATTTTCGTTTTTCCCCCTTATTTTTTGGGCCGCATTACCTTTTTGGTACCCCCCTTTTTTTCAATGCCCTTTGGATTTAAGTTTTTTATTTTTCATTTTTTTTTTGTTCACCTCGATCAAAAGTTGTCCAAATCTTCCACCGCCAAACCTTGCCCCATTGTGCCCCCAAATTTTTTGGGGCAAAGGCCCAAAAGTACCCCCTGTTTCCAAATTTCCTTTTAAGGAGGAATTAAATTTTTCCCACCTCTTGGCCCGCCATTGACCCCTTTTCAATGGACAAATTTTTTTTGGCAACCGGGCCAAATTTCCACCTACCGTTTGAATTTTCCCCGGAAACCCCCAAA
Source organism: Sinentomon sp. SZTP_YWyxl (assembly GCA_030068105.1). Classification (NCBI taxonomy): domain Eukaryota; kingdom Metazoa; phylum Arthropoda; class Protura; order Sinentomata; family Sinentomidae; genus Sinentomon; species Sinentomon sp. SZTP_YWyxl. The sequence goes on from JASGXE010013459.1 coordinate 9,075, forward strand.
TTTTCCCCTCCACCAATTACCACCAAAGCCCTTGCCGTTTTGAAAAAAACAAGTTTTAAAACCACCCTTTTTAAAAATTAATTTTTAATTTCCGACCCACAAAGAAATTTGAAGGTGGAATTTCAATTCCCGCGTGCCAAACTTAATTGTGAAACCGCGTCCCCAAGGTTCATTTTGCACCCTACCACAGGAACCAAACCGTTTTTTCGCAAATGGGAATTTTTATTTTCTTTTGGGCCACAAAAACTTCACCAAAAGTTATAGGAAAAGGCCAAAAGACTGGCCTTGCTAACCAGAATTTCCCAAAGAAAGTGCTTATTGAAACACCGTTTCCTTTTACTCGTAAATTTCTTCCAAGGCGTGCACTTCACAACTTCCAATTCCAGCTTGCTTTAATCAAGGCACGTGCATTTCAGTTCTCCTTATTCCTTCCCATGAACCCTTCTCGACTGGAATAAATTCCCAGAAACTCTCCCCTGCTTAACGCATTTGCTTAAATATCAATATAAATACGTAAATAAATTAATAACTCCTACCTGGCCAGTTAAGCAATTCAGGGCTGACATCATGTAACAGGTATTTCATTGATTTGTGTTCTTTGAATTTCACAATAATTGTAATGGTTTATATCGTATTATAGTCAATGAGTGTTTGTTTTTATACTGATTGCATGTGAGCTGTATTCGTACATGAAAAAATGTACGTGCATCTGAGCAGAGTGTCTGATCGTGTCTGTTTCTTTATAATTATCTTTGACATATTTGCGAAAATTTTTAGCAACTAAAATTGAATTGAATTGAATGGACTAAATTCACCGAGTGCCTCATCAACCTCCCAAGGTTTTTGTCGCCTGGTGACTTCCGCGGCACTTCTACTTCTTGACAAGAAGGCTCGTTCCAATAAAAAGCGTTTCCATTACGCAATACGGGAAAACGTGGCCAGGGATCTCATGTGCGACTGTCCTACTTCGTATTTGACAAGTCATCGCAAATGCTATACAATAGCTCACTAACTATACGACTACTGTCATTTCATATATGTACGTATGTATTGCGTTCTATGATGATGAGTTTGTTTTGCCGAACAAAACCATCGAGTTAAACCGTTGGGGGCGTAATGAGGCCGTCTCTATTGCCGTTTTGAATGTTGAAATTTGTCTCTATTGCCGTTTTGAATGGTGAAAGCGAAATCGAGAACGGGGGACAATTCAGAACTCTGTCATTTCTCGCAGGTAGGGTACTCGTGATCACATGGGGACAATCGAAAACACGCCAATGAGTCAAGAGGGGACAATCCAATCCAGAACCGATTCCGTTGGATGGCAAATGTACTGGATGGTCCTTATTTTTGGTTTTTTCCTCTTTTCCATGACTGTTTAGTTGTTTATTGTTTTTGAGACTGAGTGGGACGCAATGAACACTCGAGCATGCTGTTGGCAAATGAAGGTGATCGGATTTTTACCGGACGTGTGAGACCCAAACGTGTGAGACCCAAACGTGTGAGACCCAAACGTGTGAGACCCAAACGTGTGAGACCCAAACGTGTGAGACCCAAACGCGTGAGACAATAACGTACACGTCAGCTGCCTGAAGAGTTTTTCTGGTTTGTTGAAACCTGTTCGGAGTTTCGGTTCTTTCGGATGGAAGAAACTAGATTGTCCTCTCTTGTTGATTTCGCTTCTGCCAAAATACAGTGCTTTTGATCAAACATACGTAAATCTTTTGGACACAATGTATCCATTCTTGGAGGGAGGAATTTTGTTTCTTTGGACGTTTCCTTCTCAAAACTATTACACCAGGAATCAGTTGAATAAAAACATGTTTCACAATCACAATAAAGTACCCCATTTCGCATATTTTTCATTTATTCGCCGGAAAGGAACCATACATTCTCATTTCCAAGACGGCTTAAAACATTTTCTGCCTGCAAGCGAAAAACAAAACTGAGAAATTAGGCTTTGAACCCAAAATCTAATCTCTTCGGATTTCTGCTATGAGAAAAATGGCAATGCATGGGGAAGATTGTAATGCGTCGTTTTTGCAAAGGCGTAAGATATGCCGAGCAGAGTGAGGCAAGGAATGTCTGATATTAGATGGAAATGAGAGCGACTCCATGATAATTGAGTAAGCATAAATGTTAATTTGAGGGGTGAGGTAGGCTTGTGCGGAGGGGATTGCGTACTTTCGCTCAAGTCTGAGGCGTATTAATCCACGTCATCAAAACGAAAGTAAATTGAGATTTGACAGAAGGGAGAAGGAACGCCCCCGGTTATGTCTTTGCGTTTCCAAATAAACACAAGAGCATGACTTGAATTCCCGAAACGATATTTGCAAATCGAACTTTAATAGTGTTTGAGGAGACACAAAGGTTGGGACCGTATCATCAGTCACGATAGAGATATTTTCAAAATTCCTGCGATAGCGCGAGCAAATGGGGCAGTTTTGTGGTGAGTACAGGAGCTTTGGAAACAGGCTGCTTTTTATAGAATTCCAGTGCCAGGAAAAGGCCAGCAACGCACCTGCGGGTCAAAGCACCTGTGGCTTCCACAGAAGAAAAATGTGTGCATTGTGTTGCAACGTACCGGTATCTTTAGAAACCTCTGTGCATCGTATGTATAACAGCACGATGTGGTTGAAATTTCAAACGATGTTTCGTTGATTCGCAAATATTGGTTTCAAACCAATTACGTGGGGTTTTCAAAACGTTCGCCTGTGATGCACATGATGGCTCACTTCTCCAACTTCGACATTCCTTCCTGGAACAAGAAAACTGATTGCCCTCCAGTCATTCCTTGTCTGTCACCACCACATTTTTTCATCGCTCAAACTTTTTTGCATACGAGGGAATTTTTCAGTTTTGGGAACAAATGCAAGTTGCTTGGGGCCGGGCGCAGTGAACAGGCAGGGTGGTTCAACAATTCAAAGCTTCGGTTGTGATTAGCAGCCACTTGACCAGTTGACCAACATGCATTTGTGTTAACTTGATGGAAGGTGGTTCATTTTTCGATTATTTCCTGTCATTTTGTCTTGACTTCAGAACCTCAAATTGTGTTTAAAATCTGCGTAGTGTTGGCGTGTCCCGACAAATCAACATTTTCCTGGCAAATTCAGGGATTCGGGAGATGTGCCAGACAAGCAAGGCTGTTTTTGGCCTGCAACTCCAATGGCCATCTTCGCAGGACACCCTGTCCTTCCTGGCATTCAGAAAACATTTGGCCACAGTTGAATTCAAAGCGGCAGATAATCCTGGTGCTGCCTGCAACTCACTATGAACTTGCCTCGAAGAATACAGAAAGCAGGAGAAGATACCTGATAACAACCGTACCTCATTTTTTCGCAACCAAAACCAATCTCCAACCGGCATGGCACTTATTACCAGAACACTGGTTTCAATCAATC
>JASGXE010013460.1:0-12453 GCA_030068105.1 Sinentomon sp. SZTP_YWyxl
TTTTCTGCGGTACCCACCTATTTGTCTGTTATTTTTATGAGTGTTGAATTATCCATTATTTTCACATTTCCTGGCAAAACACCTTGAAGTTCATTAGGTATGTATTAAGATTGAGCTTGTACATTTTCTTTCGTTTCTGCTTTCAAAAATTTTCAAGACTTATCTGTTATCCTTTATTTCTGCTTTCAAAACCAGTCCATTATCTTTTTTTCTGCTGTAAAAACTTATCAATATTATCTTTTGTTTTTGCTTCAAATCTGCCACTTTTACCTTTTCAGATGACTCTACAGAAAGGACATCACCAAAAAACCATCTGCCTGTCATCGCAGACGGTGCAGCCGTGTCCATTTCGATTAGCGATTCAAAGGATGAGACACTGTCCGACATATCAGATGGTGACATCTGTCCGCCAGGTGTCGAGAAAGACGACGATGTTGATGAGTGCAGTGTCAAAGAAGTCATGTTATTGTCCGATATATCGGATGAGGAAAACATCGCCTGCAACAACAATCAGAGTGGCGTCATTGACACCGGCGGTGTCGATGCCGGAACAGGAGGAGGCAACATCAAGGAGGATGATTTCGACGCTGTCAGTGCGGTCGAGAGTGAGCTGAGCTTTGAGTTGTCGGATATTTCCGATGAGGAGAACGAGAGGGACTACCATGGTCGCATGATGACCTACGGGAGCGACGGTACGCACAGAAATTCTCTATCGTGTTTCATTATTTTTAGGAATATCTGATGCTAATTAACCCCTCAAGCCCGGAACAACGAATTCGGGTTTTGCAATGGTATTGCGCAATTTTCGGCACCAAAAAGTGTCGCTCCCGCCGGAATAATAATTTTTGCAAGGATTTTCGAAAAACGGAAAAAGCAGAAATGCATGCATTTCCCGCCCAACCAAGCCAGATTTCTGCTCTGTGTCAATAACATTACCCATATTTTGATGTTTTCAACCAATTACCCATATTTTGATGTTTTCAACCAATAAAAACACTTTTGCACAAAAAAAGAAACTGGCCAAAACACCCACAAACTGCTGAAAACCGCACCAAAATTGAGCAAAAACGGGAAAAAACGGGAAATTTCAACACGACGCCATTTCAAAACGAATGAAGCAAATCGCGTGAAATAAGCGTCTGCTAAATCGCGCGTCTTTCAACTTGCCGAAAATTCGAATTTCGGCGGGCGGCAGATGTCGCGCGATCGCAAAAAAAAAAGGCGCATTCAACAGGAACTTCAGACAAAAAAGCGGGAAATTTGAAAATTGCGCCAATTTGAAACGGTTGGACCGATTTTGGTGGAACAAACGCCTGCTTGATCGCTGTTTGTTCCTCTTTCCGACTGTGAAAAATGCAGCCGACGCGATCCAGCGGAGTTTCGGCGGAAACCAATTAAAAACGGTGCTTTTGTGATGCGTGCAATGAACGTAATTCGCCCGCAATTACCGGATGGCGGCGTGCGTTCTATGTACGTAATTCGACAGTTTGCGGCAAAGTTTGTGCGCGTATTATGTACGTAAACCGGGCTTGAGAGGTTAATGTAAACTGTCATTCGACATCTTTGAAGCAAGTACTGATTCCCAGTAAAAATAGCTTGGGTTATTCCTGTGAGTCATCTCAAAACAGCATCATTTGCGTAAAGTGGCGGTGTAATTTATGTACTCATACATGCAAAACATCCATGCTGCAGAATTAAAGATGCCCTTTTATAACTAAGGTCAAAATCTGACACATGTAGAAAGCCTTGTTGCAATCTGACGCTTTAATTTCTACTGGCTGCATTTGTGTAAAAAGGAAGAAAAAAAGTTTCAGAGGCAACGGTTAAATCGGAATAGCACGTGTGTGAGGACAAAAATTCCGCCGTTGTTATACATTATCCTATTTTTTCCAAGGTGTTTTCATTTCTCTGAATTGAATCAGTAAGAATCAAAGGGTCGTCTATTTTTGGCAGTTGAGAGATGATGGATGTAACATCTTGCTGGACATAAGCGTGAAGCGAAGCCAGCAAAAATCTTGAGATGCACCTGACTTTCAAGTTTCAACTGTTTTATGTGGACTTTTCACTTTTTGACTCTAACCGAGTCCTCTAACTAGACTTTTCTAGCTGAGCACATTCTTATCGGATACAATTTCATTAGGTTAAAAAGCTGGTCAAAAAGTATTTGGATTTGCTGGACATAGCTGACCAATTGAGTCGAAATTGATATGGGCAGCAGCCGAAATGACCCAATTTCAAAGGTGATGGTTGCTGACCTGGAGTACCTTCCATTGGTCATCCAGCCATGCCAAGTGTCATGGGATTGACTCTTGAGAAAAGGGCTGAAACTGACCCAAAACGTCCTCTTTTATCCCTTTTTCTCAAAGTCCTGTTTTGTTTTCTGAGAAAATTGTTTTCTGAGAAAATATTTTTCCTGTATTTTTTGCAACTTATTGTTGCTTGTGCTTGATTGGACCCAAAAATCCCATCTCTGCAAAGATTAGTCCTTCATTATTTTCATTCCCACTTCATCATTTTGTCCCACATTTTTCTCCATTTGCTCGAGTGGCCCCAAAAGTGGTCCCATCTTTACAACATCTCTTTGGCAGTTTTTTAAAAAGTCTATTTGAGCCGTGGTGATGCAATTCAAATTTTGTCAATCCTAACCACGTCACCATTTCACCTCGAGGATCACGTGACCATTTCAAATAGGGACTCCTTGGTAGAACGATATCTCGGAAGATTGTGAGAAACTTTGGCTGGTAGCAATGATTCGGCCATGTTAGCCATTGCAACTCACCCTCAGGTTCAACTCAATAGAGAGCCAATTCAACAGACGGATGTATCTTTCAATGCAACAATGGAAAAGGAATAAGCGTTGTGCATAGAAATTAAATTTTCACAACACATCTATCCATTGAATTGGCTCTATTGTGTTAAACCTGAGGTGAGTTGCAATGGGGAATATGGCCCACAATCTTGAGGGAGAATCATAACAAAAATACTGTGTTACTTTCACCGAACTGTGCTCTCCAATGTTGGTTATGAATTTGGTTTTTGGTGGCTGCAGGCTTTGAATTCAAGCGTTTCCCCCCTCAATGTTTATCTCTTTCTGTGAAATTTTCCATTCGTGTTTGGCACTTAAAATTTCAAGCTTTAAGGCTAAAGCAATGTTTTGATTATTTTCAGGTTTCTGGTGCGAACAGTGTGGTCGAACATGTTATTCGATAGATCAGTATTGTTTTCATTGGGCTGCCGTTCATAGCAAAGACTCTCAGTGGTATTTGAAATCGTTGAAAGAAGTCGACGAAAGAGATATTGTCTCCATCAGTAAGACTCTTTTTTACTTTATTTTTTTACCTATTTTCTTCAGTGGGCTAGGTGCGTATGAGATCGAGGGGTGAAAGGACTGAAATGAATGAAAATAGCACTTTTTATGGTCATTTTACGCCAAAATGCCCATTTATGCGAAAATGACAATCATTTCTAGCCATTTTTATGCCTTTTAGCGTTTTTGTCCTTTCAGATGTTTTCTTGAAAATTATTCTCAACTCCACTTGAAATTTCTCTTAACTTTCCTTGAAATTAACCCTCAAGTGTGCTTGAAATGTGTTCTCAAATTGCTTGAAATTTACTCTCAACCTCACTCATTTACTCTCAACTTTGCTTGATATTTGGTACTCTCAACATTTCTTGAAATTTACTCTCAACTTTACTTGAAATTTACTCTTGAATTTCGCATTACATTTTGAAACCTCTGAATCGTTTTCTAACTCTGCACGTAATATTTTTGCCGGGGGGAAAATTATGGACCGATGCCAGCGTCGGAGAGGGTTAGAATCATTCTTTCCATGAATGCCGTGTTTCTTGCTAAATTTAGCACTTGGAAATGTTTTTGTCTTTCTTGTTTGCGAATTTACATTATTTTACACGTGCTGCAAACCTAATTCCGCCCCCATTCAATCCCACACAGACTTATCCCACCATCTTGGCCTTGGGACAATATGTTAAATTTTGTCTTGCACCACAATCCATTTTAAAATACTGTCTTTCCTGAACAGAGGCCATTTTCTGATCAACAGAGCAGATTCAGAGACCAGTGCCGGATTTCCCTATGGACTGACGACCTGGGTCCATGGGCCCCCAGTCAATGACAGCCCCACCAGGCAGCCTTCATAACTTCTCTTTTTTCCATTTTCGGTTATTTTCCTCTCTTTCAAAATCCCTTCAGTTGGCATGTGTTATTGACTCGCTCTGGTGGGAATATTGGCCTCCAGAACGTGAATATTGTTCCCAAAATGAACCCTAAATTTCAAAATTTCTCCCGCTTCTGGGGTCTCGGCGTCAAGTTCCCCTGCCAGGAACTCTGCCGCTTGGAACCATGCTGAGGCCTCTGCCTCGGACCCGAATTACTGGGAGACTTCCGACTGGGTGTGCCCAGATCCTCCACTGAAAAATAGCCCTCCACGAAAATATGAAATGTGCCTATGTTCCAGGGTGAGACCAGAGGGCCCAAAATTAACTGGGTCCAGGGCCCCACATTCCCTAAATCCGGCACTGTCGTAGACGACGTTTCGGCCCCTGATCTGGAGCCCTTTTCGAGTCATATGTCAGTGTTCCATGGCACTGGACACCAGCGGTATAGAACACTGTTGTCCGACTCGAAAAAGGCTCCAGAACAGGGGCCAAAATGTCATCTCCGAATCTAGTCTGTTGATCCAAAAACGGCCTCTATTTGGGTATTTACTACCTACAGTGTTGTCCGATTTTGTTTCGGTGATTCATGAAAATTTGATTCTGTGTTTGCTTTCAGATGTGTCCCAATTGATGATTGATTTAGTTTCAAAGGTGATATATTTGGAACGTTCGGAACACCCAGTCGAAGAAGAAAGAGGCAAGTTGGGACAGTTGGGTGGGTTTATCAACTATTTCTGAACATTCTTCAACTTCAAAGTTCAAAGTTCACTGCCCCATTGTGAACGTCTTGTGGGAAGACAACAATGCAACTAGGTAACCATGTCTGGTTCAAGTTTTCATGAAAACTTTTATTTCTACTGGGGGCTTCCGGGTGAGTTTCCACAATGTCCGAGGTCGTTTTGTGATTAACTGGTAAATTGGAGGCCATTTTAATTTTTTGAAGCTATTTTTGTAGCATCAAAAATTTCGGCAACAAAATTGAGAGTGTGCTGAATGGATTTTGAGGTTCTGGAAAGTTCGGGGGATTCTGAAAGAAGGGAAAACTCGTGGAATTCTGACGAACTATTGTGGAATTCTGACGAACTATTCATGGAATTGCCAGTGAATTTCTGTGAAAGGGAAAATTAAAAATCAGGAAATTTTGATGGCCTGCAAAATTCATGGAATTGCTGAAAAACGGGAAGTCGGGCAATTTTGCACGGAATGGAAAATTCAGGGAATTTCTGAAAAAAGGGGGAAAGTCAATAAATTTTGATGGACAAAGTTCAGGGGATTCTGAAAAAAGGAAAAGTCAGGAATAACAGACTGGAAAACATGGTGACGTTTTGACCCTGCCGACGTGGGTGGTTTTCAAGCACAAGTTCAAACCATACCATACCTCTGTTCACCACTGCTCCGAAACTGCAGCAGAGAGATCTGTTTCAGACTTGTGCTCGATAAAGTCCCACATCTGCTGGGGCGAAACGTCACCATTTAAAATATTTACGCACGGTTAGCGGCCTCTTTGCTGCATTTTTACGCATTTTTTTACGACTGCATTTTCAGATCAAAACGATAAAGAAGAAAGCACAAAAAGGACTCGTAGAAGAGACTCTCCACACCGAAGGAGCTCTGAAAAAGAGAGGGTAACGAAGAGGAAAGGTTCAGAAGAGAGAAGGCAGTCCCATCGTAAGAGCTCTGAAAAGGAGAGGGGAGCGAAGAGGAAAAGTCCAGAAGAGGAAAGACGTTCTCGTCCGAAGAGCTCTGATAAGGACAATGGCACGGAGGGGAGAAATTCAGAGAAGGAAGGGCATTCCCACGGAAAGAGCTCTGAAAAGGAGAGCGTGGCAAAGAGAAAAAGTCTGGATGGGGAGAAGAATTCTTCTCCGAAGAGTTCTGAGAAGGAGAGGACAACAAAGAGGAAAAGCCCAGTGAAGGAAAAGAGCTCTGAGAAGGACAGGACCACAAAGAGGAAAAGTCCAGAGAAGGAAAAGAGCTTTGAGGAGAGGACTACAAAGAGGAAAAGCCCAGAGGAAAAGAGCTCCGAGAAGGAGAGGACCACAAAGAGGAAAAGTCCACAGAAGGAAAAGAGCTCGGAGGAGAGGACCGCAAAGAGGAAACGCCCAGAAGAGGAAACTCATTCCCACCTCAAGAGCTCTGAAAAGGAGAGGTCCACAAAGAGGAATAGTGAAGACGGGAAGCGTTCTTCTCCTAAGAGCTCTGAGAATGAGAGGACTGCAAAGAGGAAATGCCCAGAGAAGGAAACGCATTCCCACCAGAAAGGCTCTGAAAAGGAGAACGCCACAAAGAGGAAAAAGCCGGAAGACGAAACACATTCCCGTCAGAAGAGCTCTGAAAAGGAGAGTCCCACAAAGAGGAAAATCCCGGAAAAGATGAAGCTCCCCCACCATAAGGTCTCTGAAAAGGAAAATACAACGGAGAGAAGTCCGGAAGAGGGAAAACAATCCCGTCCAGAAGAGCTCTGAAAAGGAGAGGCCCACAAAGAGGAAAAGCCCTGTCGACGAAAAGCATTCCAGCAAAAAGAGGAATCCTAGCGAGAAGGATAAGAGGCGTTCGACGCGTAACACCAGTCGAGAGAAGGAACGATCTGGTAGCCGAAGCCTCAGGGATAAAAAGGAGAGACGCGTCGGCAGAAGGAGCAGGGAAAAAAACGGACACCACGTTAGTAGCAGTCAAAGTCGCAGTCCGACGTCATTGTACAAGTGTATTTACAAGTGTAAAGACTGCACGTTCCATAACGCACAAGCTCTCAAAGTTCGACAGCACCAGACATACCACAAGGGGATAGAGAATATTTTCCACTGTTTGAAGTGCCGATTCGAGTGTCAAGATGCCAATGATATAAACAGACACTTGTGGAAACATGCTGTAAAGGGTAAGTGGTTTGGTTTGCGACTTTACCCCGGAGAAGAAGTGTTCCGGAATAGTGCCAATCCGAAGTTGCGGGAATAATTTTCTTCTGTAAACAGTGGGTTGTAAACTTGGAGACGTGTTTGACACTGAAATATCACCCTTACCGGGAATTTCGACGATTTTGTCTCCATGGTGTGAGTTGAGTCGACGTTTCGGGCGCATTGTGCGTCCGTTATCAAGATGAGACTCTTGTCTTGATAACGTCTAGACGAGTCTCTCGTCTAGACGGAGTCTCGTCTTGATAACGGACACGCGATATGCACCCGAAACGTCGACTTAACTCACACCACGGAGACAAAATCGTGGAAATTCCCGGTAAGGGGATATTTCAGTAAATTTTCTCCGTTTACTTAAAATGCTAAAAATTATACCTGCAACCTCGGATTTACGCTATTCCAGAGTTAGCATTGCATTCTGCATGCTGCGTAAAGCAGAAAGGGTTGTTTCCCCACAGTTTTGCATATGGTTTTGTTCTTGGCCATCTTCACAGGCAATAAATTGGCGGATTTTGATCAATTTTTTTTTTCTACAAAGCTGAAGAATAAGCGATTTCAAATAAATTGTTATTTTTTGTTTTAATTTGCATGGACTTCTCCTGCGCAAATTACAATGTGGATAGCACAAACAATAGCAACCAGAAGGCATTGTCATAGTGTAACACAAAGACAACTTAAATCAAAACAACGTGTAATTTATCCAGACAGGATAAAAACTAGATTAATTCGTCCTCTGCAAAATATTTCTCTTAAAAGTGTCAGCACTTATATCACGAGCATTGCCAAAGACCACAGGGCTCAAAGCATTCCATTCCCTTACTGTCCTACACACAAAAGAATACTTCCCCACATCTCTGCGGGCAATCTTTGACCGGAGTTTAAAATTGTGATCATGCCTGCCAGGGTTGAGCATAGGGGGGGGGGGGGGTTACCCCCCCTGGCCTTCGGCCGTGGTTACCCCCCCCAGCCTTTTTCCGAGGGTACCCTTGGCCGAGCGCCAAGGGTACCGTCGGAAAAAGGTGGGAAAAGAGTCCTGGTGTGTGCAGTGCACACACCAGGACTTCAATAGGTGGCAACATTGTTTCTTTTGTACTTTCTGTTTTGATTCCCCTGCCGGAAATAGGCTAGGGGGGGGTAACCTCGGCCTTTGGCCGAAGTTACCCCCTACCCCCCCCCCCAGATTGTTGCTATTGAAGTCCTTCCTGGTGTGTACTTACCCTGCACACACCAGGAAGGACTTTTATAGCAACATTCTGTTTCTTTTGTACTTCCTGTTTTGATTCCCCTGCCGGAAAAAGGCTTGGGGGGGGGGTAACCTCGACCTTCGGCCGATGTTACCCCCAAGCCTTTTTCCGAGGGGACCCTTGGCCGAAGTCCTGACTCCTGGTGTGTGCCCTGCACACCTCAGGACTTCAATAGCAACATTCTGTTTCTTTTGTACTTTCTGTTTTCATTTGCAGATAATGGTAAAATGAAAAAAAAAACTCATCCAGAAAGTCGTGTCTGACAGTTTTTTCCTTGCTCCATCTATTGCGACTGCAAACCCTCCAGGATAAGAAAAAAAGGACATGAAATGTCGTAAAATGGCATCTGAGGACCACTAATTTATCAAAAAAGCTTCAGCTTTTGGGGGACGCTGTCCCCAAACCCCCTGCCGGGGGCGCTGCCCCCTGGACCCCCGCTGGGGGGCCCAGCCCCCCAGACCCCCTGCATTTTCGGTGCCCAACCCCCCCCCCCCCGTCGTGGACCTCTTTACCCCCCTTCTAAGGTACCCTACCTTGCCCATCCCTGATGCCTGCCCACGTAGTTAGGGGGGAACAGATATTTTTTAGGTCTGACCATCCGCCAACGTTATTAAGGCAGTGAAACAACCCAACCAGTCTCGAGATTGCTCTACGTTTGGATAGCGAAGACCATCCTAAGTCAGATAACAAAGATGTGATGCTGCTGGGGAAAGAGTAGCATCCAGTCCAAATGCAATGATCCCAAAACTTTTCACGGGTAAAATCTAGAATCTAGAAATTGCATGTTTTGTGAAAGTGCAGAAATAAAGATATGGCAAAATTACGGGTCCCTCACACATTTTCAACGACTGCGATTTTTTCCGTTGTAACATGGTTTCGACCTGTGGAATAGTTGTAGAGTAAGCTTTCAGCTTTCCAAGAATACCAAAATCATTGCATTTGAACATCATTTGACTATTTTATGGAGAGAAAACGCGACAAGAATGCATTATTTTATTTCCGAAGCAAGAACACGCTTCAAAACGCGTGTACAGTGGCGAGAAAATTAATTGCACCACATATGGTGTCTTTTCTGTCTTGAATTTTCGGGGAAATCTCGATCCCATCAAAATTGGTATTCCAGTAATGATTTGATGCATATACCGTGCAACAAAATCCGATTTCTTGAATCTGAAATCAACACAACTCTCCCAGTTTTCTTTGAAAGATCGAAAAACCGGCATGTTCCTCTGGCACGAGTAATTTTATCGCCACTGTACCTGTGATCATCCTATTGAAAGTCGTGAACTGCAACTTTCTGCAGCTACATTTTCCGAATAAATTTGGAATTGTGAGCACCAATCAGGGCAGTTTCAAAGAAAATAGCTATACCTACATTTGAAATTAAATATAAAATTTCCTACTTATACAGGGTTAGTCACCTCGAATGCTGGTTTTTTTTTCGATCGCAGTTTCCGCGAAAACGGCTGCACCTACAGTTGTGGTGCAATGGAGGTTTTTGAGCCTGGTTCTCTTGCGCTTCGTTTGGTTCCATTGGGCTCTCCCAAATTGACACCCCTACACCCTTTTTGGGGAAAGGTAGTTAGGGTTTTCTGTGCTGCGCATTATCTCCGGAACTGTGCTTCGGAGGTCCATGGTTCAAATTACCTACAAAGTTGTTCATTTCCTTGATCTGAAGTCACCAGAAGTGATCCCACTCAAATCCATCCCTTGGCTTCCGTTTTTAGGGGTGGTTTTCTGCGGGAAGGGGTAGAGAGGTTGGAGGGGCGTTTTTTCAGCAGGCATGCGTTCTTCGTGTCTCGGATGATGGGGCCTGAGACCTCAATCTCCTTACGATTCGGTGAAGCCACATTTGGGGGTTTCTGAAGGGGTGGTTATGGAGATATCTCCCTTTTCGCGGAAATTGCGATCGAAAAAAAAACAACATTCGAGGTGACTCACCCTGTATAGGAAATTATCACAATAATTTTTAGTCATCTTGTGAACTGAATTTCAGATGATGGCAATTCAACATCATCCAGTCTGGACAGTCTGCTTTTGTCGGACATTTCTGACGCTGAATGCGATGACAGCGATGTTAAAAATGTGAACGAACCGTCCAAATTGGAAGATGTTCCCGACGAGGTTGGTGTTCCAAGTGGTGGAAGTGACATCAATTTGTCTGACATCTCGGACCTTGAAACTGATTCCGATTTCAAAGGCCAAGTCGTTCGAAGGTCACCTTCACTCGAAGAGTTAACGGCACTGTCGGATGTATCAAACGACCCAAGCATTCGTGACGGAATTGTCGAGGAAACCAATTGGAGAGCCAGGACTGGTAGCGAAGGGAGTCATGTGGACAGTATGGTGGAAGAAGGCCTGCAGGAGAAAATGGATGGTATGTCGAGCCAAAGATCAAAACCAATTTTGTTGTTGTAAGGTTTCTCAAGCGATCCTTAGAACCTGAAAAAACTTTGTTTTCCAAAATTAGAACCTTGAAATTGGAAACCCGTTGTGGCACTCTGAGAACTTATTCGTTTGACGTTGTGGCACTCTGAGAACTTATTCGTTTGACAGCTCCGTCTTCCAAAATCCTCACGAGGGACACCGTCTCCCAAACCCCCTCCCTGCCAGGAGCTCATCCCCTTGCAACCCTGCTGGGGTGCCATTCCAGACCCCACTTTTGTGGCCACTTTGGACCACTTTCTGTCACTTTGTTTTGTGGCCACTGTGGACCACTTTCTGTCACTTTGTTTTGTGGCCACTGTGGACCACTTTCCGTCACTTTGGAGAGCTTTGAAAACCTTGGGAAAACACGAAAGAAAAACTTTACAAAATCTATTGGAACCCCGTATTGTACCTAATGTTTTCACTCCCCACCCCTCCCAAACAATTCGAAGACTGGAGTGCATTTATTTCTCCACCTCCATTTTGGATCAACACAGCATGCAAGGAAAAGCACACAACATTCGCTTGAATGAAACTGCATCAATTCGTGTTGAAATTGAACGTCCCCTGCATCAGGCAGACCGTTGAATTTCCACAGTGAGATGTGGTCCTGTTCTGTTTTCTGCTGCATTAATTGGGGGTGAAATGGTAAAGTCGAGGGCTGCTTTCACCCACAATTAATTGTGCATGAAAGTGAAGTTGACGGTGTCTGGCAAAATCTGCTGTTTTTTGCTAGTGTTTGTTGGCACAGGTGAAACAAGACACCTTGGGAATTCCTTTTCCTGGGAAATTCAACCAAAAAGATACCTATGCTTTGTTCCGAGTTTTGTTTTTACGGTACAATGGAGCAGCTTACTCCAACTTTACCCGTGACTTTGCCGAGACCGGATCTCTCCAACAACAGGCCTGCCAAACACCAACAGTCATGGTTGCTACCAACCTGGAAAACCTGGAATACTCAGGGAATTTTTTTCGCACCCTGGAAAACCTGGAAAACTCAGGGATGTTTGGAAAAAACCCTGGAAAACTGAAAATTTCCAGAAAAACCAGCCAAAAACTGGAAAACAGAATTTCACAACATTTTTTTAGTTTACATTTTTTTTTAATTTCCAAAGATGACACCTGAAGAACATTCTTGTCTTGCAATTTTTGTCTGCACCCTCCCATTTTTGTCTTGTCCTCGGATAAAACCCTGGAAAAAAGCCCTGGAAAAAGCTGAGAATCCTTCTGGAAATCCTGGAAAACTCAGGGAATTACGATTTTTCAAAACAGCAGCAACCATGACAGTGTCAGTTCAGGTGAAAACAAAAAATGTATTCTCAGTTTGTGTCAAATTTGGCCTCATTCCCCATTGCAACTCACTCTCAAGGTTGGCCAATTCAACAGGCGGATGCATCTTTTAATGAAAAATGGAAAAGGAATGAGCTTTGTGCAGATAGAAATGAAATTTACACAACAGAAATCTATCCTTTGAATTGGCTGCATTGCGTTGAACCTGGTGAGCTGGCTGCAATGGGGAATATGGCCGCTTGAATTTTGAAATGTAGAGTGAAATGGCTGAACCATCTGTTGGCCTGGTGGTAGTTGGCAGGAGCTTCGTGGCAAAGTTCACATAATTTCAGTAAAATGATTCCTTGAAGATCCCCTTCTGATCTCTGCAAATTATTATTGCATTGCAACTTCTATCTGGGGCTGCA
>JASGXE010013461.1:0-12445 GCA_030068105.1 Sinentomon sp. SZTP_YWyxl
CAAAGCGCCATCCTACCTCCTTCCGCTTGGCAACCGCCTTACCCAGGAGAGCGTCTATCCGTCTGATACTACCGTCTATCCTCCAGATATGATTCCAGAAGTGCCAAAAAAGGAAAAGGCACACGATAATCAGCCAACTTTCTAAGAAGGAGCCGATGGTTAACTCTATCAAAGGCCTTCTCAAAATCAATGAACACAGCATCGACTTGTTCTCTCCTCTCAAGACTGAGCGAAACCTCATGGATAAAGCCGATCAGCTGGGTCTCACGTGATGTTCTGAAATCCATATTGATGTGGATGTATTATTCCACTGCGAATTGCAAAATCAGACAATGCATTGTAAAGGAGCTTCTCGAAAATCTTGGGAGCACTGGAAATTAGCGACATGGGTCTGAAAGAAGTGGATTTGAATTGCAACCTTTTTAGGCACTGGTACGACAGTGACCTGCTTCCATTGATCAGGAAAGTTTCGTGAACGCAGAATCCTCTCAAAAAGAAGTTCTAGATAAGGCGCAAGGGAAAGATTTAAGCTTTTGAAAATTAACATTGGGATCCGATCCGAACCCACTGCTTTCCTGATTTGAGATCATATCCAATCAAATCCGTTTTTGAAGAACTGGGCACCAGAGACGTAAAACTACAACACATTTTATCAGTGTATTCACAATAAACAAAGCTCGAAATCTCGAAAACTAAGTCCCGAGGAAAAAAATGGTGTCTACATTTTTTAATCAGCATGACCCAGTGAATCCGCCAGGCACATTTTGTCTGGACCTTTACAGGACACCCTGTATGAGAGTAATAGGTACTTTATTTTAAAACACTTATAGATGGGCCAAAGTTATACGATGTCACGAAAGCATTTTGTCTAGATGATAAAGGCATCACATGTAACGATTACCAAGTGCTTCTGTGATCATTGCGCTTGCCTGTTAAACTGTGGCCTTGAAATATTTTCGGAAAGTCATACACGCTGCAATCAAATTACAAACCAGTCTAATATGACGCAAACTGGCAGCATTTCTGAAATTTAACATTCATTGATTGTTCGTTATTCTTGCCTTGTCTGTCAAAATACGATGTTTGCATCTGAATAGCAAATCTCGAGTTTTTTATAAACTACAAAAAATACAGTGCCACACATATGCGTTTTGATTGTTTACAGATAAACAAAATATACCCATGCGGCATGTGTAATTTTTTTGTAGTTTGAAATTTTAAGCTGATTGATTTGATTTTGATTGATTGATTGAATGATTATATTTTCGGAGTTTCCTCCTTTCAATATGTACAGAACCTGTTCTGCGTTACAATTGGCCACAGAACAGCAAAAAGTATAACGTATGGAGAGCAACATCAATGAACATGTATACATAAATGGACAATCAGCAAACAAAAAATAGGAACATTAAAATTTAGCAGGTGAATGTATCACCGATCCAGAACAAAACTATCGCCCAACATGCCATCACCATGCCTCCCAAGAGCACCTGATTCAAGATTCAAGATCTTTGATTCAAGCTGATTCAAGATTTGCGATTTAAATGCAAATATCGTTTAGATAGACAAGGCAACGTTAACCAGATGATCTTTTGAATATTTTGAGTGGTTTTGGTCGATAACCACGAATTAACTTGCGAGTTCCATAACAGCGGGTAAGCAACGGTGAATATTAATTGCTGTCGGAAATACAGTTCAGGGGGAAAAGTTGACAATTCAGTCCAAAAATATTTTTGCTGCAAAGGCTAGAATTGCTGACACAAAACTTCAAATATGCGTTCAAAATCCTCATATCTACACGGATTACCGCCAACTCTTTGCCATTATACCCACTCTGATAATATTACATCATGGTGAAAATGTGTTCATTCTTGGACTCGGAAATTGAGATGACACCCATTTCAAAGCAAGGAAACTGGCTGAGCTTGATGAATCTGCCATAGTTTCATTCAGGAGACTGGCAATTTTAGGTCCGTACGCACACATTTAACAAATACATACGGTGCATAATCCATAGCTCCAAAGCTTATTATTGTTCGTTCGTAACACACTTTATAACGATTATTCTCTTTGGTAACGAGCCGAGCGGCCTGGATATCCTATCGGACACAGCATTGATGGGTAGGCCAAATAGAGAACTGAGTTAATGCCATCGTTTTTTCCGTATAATTACAGAGGCCATGCAGTTTTTTTTATTTCAGAGCGTTGACGATTTTCAATGTGTCACGCCGTGAAAAGCAGCTTGTAGCTTGTGCGCAAAGACGTATCCCTTCATCGGGTTATTACAGCATTTTGCCATCAAACTTGGCAATTCGGCAGAAGTGTATAAAGAAGGACATTTTACTTGGGGTGATGGCCAAGCGATGAGCCCATAGCCCAGAGAGAACCATTCTGATTTTTGATGTTTGAATGCTTTACATGGTCGCAAAATTGCGTTCACATTTGGAGTTCCTGAAAATTTTTGACTTATATTGAGAGCCAAATTTTGAGCCAAATATAGCCAAAATTTGAGACTTATAACTTGGCATTCAATGCTGTACATTTGGGTCGTTTTTTCAATGACAACTATACGAGTATACATACAGAACAGCAAGCGATCGCGGAAAGACTCAACGAAGCGCAACCTCCGTGGTATTGACAGACCAGATGCAGTCATTCATAGTCCCTAACAGGTTCCAAAAACTTGTTCTCAAGAATGATGGGAATGTTCCGGATGTCCACATCAATCGAACTTATCCGTAGTGACAAAAATTGATCCGAACCCCCAAATTGTCCGAACCCCCAACATTGTCCGACCCTCGTGGCGCAGTGGTTAGCGCATCGGACTCGTAATCTGAAGATTGCGGGTTCGAATCCCACTGGACACGAGATTTGCCGTGGCACTTGTGTGTGCATCCTCCCTCGGCGAGGCACGGTAAATGAAATTTGCCATGGCACTTGTGTGTGCATCCTCTTCGGCGAGGCATGGTGAATTCGGTCGGAAGACAGACTTAAGTGGCCAGTCTGTTAGTCCTTCGGATGGGACTTTAAGAAGGAGGTCCCGTGTGTAGCATCACACTGCGCACGTTAAAGAACACCTACTCCAGGTCCAAGACAGAGGCCTCGCAGGTTACATGACACAGAAGCCACTTGGTATCACCCGCCGATACTCGACGTCGGTCCTGCGGTTGGCTGTGCCATAATACCGGCAGTATCGCAGTTGTGACTGAGGTCTTGGGACCTGGAGCGGTGGTGCTGTTGCGATTGCCCTCGGGAGTATGCCGGTACCACGCCGGGACCCTTGATTGGGGTGCCTGGGCGGTGGGTGTGGAGCAGCTACTCTCAGGTGACATTTGCCAGTACCCCGTCGCCGGGACCATGGCTGACGACACAACAAAAAAAAAACATAAACGGTCGGACCACCAAGCCTAAGCTATCTGTCCATGAGACCCAAAGAAGAAGAAGAAGAAGAAGAAAACATGCGGCCCTCTTAATGCTACAACATGGGCACCATGAGGCTGAGTGGCTGCGACCAAATTTATTCGTTCAGTACCCATTTTTGCATGTGTGTATCACAGAGCACCAACCTCGCACATAGAATTTATACACTGCTCTGCAACGAACAAACTAAAAACAAAACATTCAGCGGGAAATAAAACATCCAGACATGGGCCTCCAAAATCCACAAAACTGCGCTCCTTGGTCTGGCCAAATTGCAGGATCCATGAAACTTCATCAAGGAGAACCCATTTTTGGCATGACATGGGAACCTCAAAACAAATCCCAAACAAAGATACAGATGAAAAATCTCTCCGACTCGTCATCTCCCAAATATGCAGCCCCACAAATCAAAAGTCTGCCTCTTATGGGTCCCATGGGGCCAGATGGGAGATCGAACAGCCACCATTTTTGTACAATGGGATTTTTGTACAAAAGTAAACATTCAAGGAAAAAATGCACCGACCTATAACCCAGATTATGAGCCCCACAAATACACAAAAATTACCGTGGGGATTTTTTCGGGAACAAGGAATCGCTAATTCATCATTTTCGAAGTGGCCATTTTTACTTCAGTGAAAAGTGGCGGCGAAACCGATGCACCCACACATGTTGTTCCCATTGAACTGTCGCCTCCGAATTTCTTTTCTTTCTTTTTATTCTTATAAGCAGGCTTGAGAAATTAAAGCGCCAGATTTCAACACAACATTCAAGATAGATCTAAAACCAGAACGCTAATAAAATTGCGCTTTTTTCCAAATTTTTTTTTTTGGAATTTTTTTTTTTTCAAAACTTTTTTCCAAAATTTTTCCGAAAAGAAAATTGCCAAAATCAGAACGGTAGCAATTCTTGGATGCACCTATGCGTAGTACATGAATTCCGTCGCCGCCTAATTTAGGCCCAAGTAAAAATTAATATGAGCACAATAGACTACTTTAGCCTTCTAAATCTGGGTTGATATGCGTTGTTATCTTTGACTACTTTCAACTGATATCCCGATACACTTCCAGCAAACAACAGTGACAGGTTTACGGTATACCGAGGCCCCTTGTTGGTGGATTTTACTTTCACCAATTGTCTTGAAAATATGGCATTGTTCTATTTTCCATGCAGATGTGACGCCGGAAGAGCAATGGAAGATTCAGTGGAACCTCTGGAAGAAGGAGTGTTCTGGTAATTGGGAACAATTTGTTCAGGAGAGTATAAAACAGCTGCAGGCGTGGGAGAAGGAGTGGCCGGGTAATTTGATGGCCCTGGAAGGAGGAAGTGGAAATACTGACCGCGCAGAACAAAACGTGACGCTTGATCTGCGAATTCAATATCTGGACAATCTTCGGTTTCAACAGCTGTATTTGGAACAGTGGCGCGAGCCGCTGCAACAGAAGATGCGAGACTTGCAGACTATGCAACAACAGTGGCAGGAGTTGTATAAGACGCCGGAGGTTGAATCGCCGGAAATAAACTATTTCAAGCAGGGGTTGCTGTTACAACAGGAGTCAATACAGAAATGGGATGAATACCAGGCGAAGGTGCAGAAGGAATTGCTGTCACCAGACAACGAAAAACCGGTGTCAGGTGACATGTAAGATCGACTATTTTTGTTCCACCAGTGACACACTTTTCCAACTTATTTCACATGTAAAGGACCCACACAACACGCGGTCGTATGCACCAAAGCCACTAACCCTAACCCTAACCCTAAGCTTGAAAAAAGTCAATTCCATGTTCAGATGCACCTTTCTCAACGATGGAAAAGGAATACTGTTGCGCATAGAAATCAAATTTTCCAACAGAATTTGCACAGAAAATTTTAATGCACAGATATCTGTTGGAAAATTTGATTTCTATGCACAACAGTACACTCTAGATCACGTACTGAAAAATTATCTTAAAATAAGACAGCAGATGTCTGAAACACTGCTGTAATCTCTTAGTATAAGACAAGAACGAATCATTAAGATAAAAAGGCGTCTGAAAATATTTAAGATAGGTGAAAATCTTTAATCCTGTCTTAAAATTTTCTCTTAATATGGATTTGGAATCTTAAATTAAGATAATTCACGCGAATTTAAGATTTTCAGACAGTTTTTGCCTTGTTTGCACCGTCTGAATTTAAGACAGTTTGCGTTGTCTTAATTTGAGGCAACTGCTGTGCTATCTTAATTTAAGACAGCGACGTGCTGTCTTAAATTATGGGAAGTGAGGGCGAAAATGTAAGAAAACAGAAAATTGGAAATGATATGAGGAAACATTACAGTTTTACTCAATGAAAAATCATATTTAAAAATTTACTGTTAAAAGCAAATTTCTCCTAATTTCCATCCTGGCCTTTGACCAGCACCAAAATTCCCCAACACTCAACGTTTTCTATTCTGAAAAAATTTGTGATGTTAAATAGGCCATCCTTAATTTCAGATTTAGTGTTATAGTCTTCATGTGCAATGATTGTTACTCTTGAATATTTAGCATAAGAGCTGTGCAATAATTGATCCTGTTCATGTAACTGTGATGTCAATTGTATCTGCAAGTGAGTGCAAGAAATCAGTCTACTTCATGGTTGGCTGAACCTTTTTTCATTCTTCTCTGAAAAACCTGAGTCATTTCAGGAATATACCTTTCCGTCACAAAGTGCATCTGAATCCAGAATTTAAGATGCATTGTATCTTAAATTTAGATTAAAGACAGTTTGCTATCTGAATTCCTCTCTGAATTTCAGATAGTAAGATACCTTTCAATCTTAAAATGTGTCTGAAATTCAGCCCTGTCTGAAAGTAAGTCATGGAGAGGTATCTTAAATGTCCTCCAAATGTCTTAAATTAAGTCATATCTTAAAGTAAGTCATGGGGGGTATCTGAAAAGTGTCCCCCCTCTTAAATGGGAGAAAAGTGACTTACTTTAAGACATTTTGAATTAGAGTGTAGGTACCTATTCCTTTTCCATCGTTGAGAAAGGTGCATTATGAACATGGAATTGACTTTTTTCAAGAGTAGGGTTTGGGTCAGTGGCTTTGGTGCATTCGGCCGACAGTCTTTTTTCAGTGATAGTTCTTGCTTCGTGTGCTGTGCTGGTTTGATCCGAGCAGTGGAGTGATGATACCTCCCGCACTCTATTTTACTTCGAACCTTGCTGGCGCTATATTCTTGTAACTTTACCCTTTGCTCTTGACCGAATGTTACTCTTCACATCACTTCACTTCTCTTTCAAGGTACCACTCCCGTCAAAAGGGCCCTTACACGATTTTGCGATATGGATCACGTTGTGGTTTGGTGAAATGCAGGCTGTTTAATTCCTGAAACTTCTTTTTTTGGTTTTGACTAAAAGCCTGCCCATTCAAATGTTCATATCCGTGGCCCCCCACGGTTTAACCCGTACTTTCATAGCTTCTCTCCCCGCACTCCTGGATATTGGAAAGCACAATGGACCACACCTTTCGCTACAGCTCATTCCACTTGAAGATATGAGCTGAGAATACTTCACACTCTTCCATTTAAATACACAGAAAACTTTTAATTTCTATGCCGAGAATGAAGTTTTCGACAGAGTTTTCATTGTTAAAAGAATTCTGAATTCACTCTGAGCACACTTGGGAGCATTCCTAGCTCATATCTTCAAGTGGAATAAGCAGTAGCTCCAATTTAAAATTGAACGCATCTCCTCCTTGACATAAGGTGAACACCGAGTATCCATTTAAACTGCTACTTAATCTCAGATTCTCAGTTTGTTCTGCCTTCCATTCGCTCTGTTTCTGTCACGTGCTCTTTGCTCTTGAACTGAATTTCACTTGCCTTGTGTTTTTTTTTTCCTTTTTTTCTTGTTTTTTGTTGTTGTCTGATGTATCATATATACGCATTGACTCTCGAACAGAACAACCAGTTGTTAATCCAGCGCGACTCGAACTCCTGCCATTCTCGTCATCGTTTATGCTGGTTTGGGCCCAAATTTGCGTTTGTGCTGCAGCCGCTCTCGGGTCACTGAGGGCTGTCGTGGCTTCACTCCATCAGCTGGTGTGAATGTGCAATTTTGTTCTGAATTTTATAGTTTGCAATTTCGAATTTGCAAAACGCAGATCGTTCGATAAAGCCACGGGGAAACTACTTCGGTCTGACATAACCAATCATTGTGATGATCATTTGCGAAAGCATTTCGAATGCCTTGGAGGAAACACATAAATTTTGGGAAACACACGTGTTGCTCAGCCACTATGCGAAAATCGATGCGCAGATAACATCAACGACCGATTTCCAAAACGAAGATTAATCGGCGGATCGCCGCGATCCGCGGATCGAGGAGTGGTGATGTGGTTGTCCACAAACATCGGAATTCACTTCGATACTGCGAATGATAAAAGGTCAACCACATCACTACTCGTCGATACGCGCAGATCGAGGCGATCCGCCGATTAATCTTCGTTTTGGAAATCGGCCGCAAATTTCCCTCTCTATAGGTCAAGCAAACCATTCTAACACACATCTGCATACTGATATTCTGTTTTGGTTGTAAAAATGCTTGCATCGCCTCGAAGTTTGAGGAACTCAGGTTCAAAACCGGCCATCTCCGTCTTGAACGATTTTGTAAAAACGAAGAAACCTTTTGATGGGCAGAAAGGTTGGTGGTGTTTGATAGGTTTTAGGTTTTGTTCATAAATCGATCTGCTACGCCGCACTCCTGCGTGTGAATGAATTTCTGAGTCATTATGTGGATTCTTCTTGCACACTGTTTTTTGTTTTTTTCCTCAATTAGATCATGATTGCTTAACTGTGTTGCCTGTGTCTTGTCTTTTCGTACGAATGTATTTCTCATTAAAACTTTGCCTCTTCTCTTACCTGCAGGTTGCTGGATTTCTTTTCCCATGCGCGAAAATTGTTGTTTTCGACTCCCTGAATGCAATGACCCATACATTGGATTGTGGGAGTCTTTTTTCTGCTGTGACTGTACAGCATCGGAAAATTAATGGAGCCACCAACGTAAATTAAATGGCAGAAATGGTGTTGCCTCCGAAACTTTCCTTTACTTGCGTCCTTTTTTTCACAAAGAAAAAAGTGTCGTGTTTCATCAACATGCTGTGACATCTGTTTCACAAGTTTTGTTTCGACAATTTCATTGGATATATTTTAGAAAAACACTTTCGATTTTTTCTTCTTCTTCATTTGGTTCAAATACAAAGGAAAAACTTTGGTGCTAAAGTTTCGTCACGGAATCAAAATAAATGTATCATTGACTACCGAAACTGCTTTTAAATTGCATGTGCGGTTCCATTAATTTTCCCGGCAGTGTACATCTCCCTGTGAGAATATCTGCAGCCATGCCCATGCACAGGCACGTCACATCCATGATATCGCATATGGAGCACCGATGCTTTAAAGGTATCATTCGTTCATAGCACGGTAGGTCACCGGAACGACCTATGTTGAGAGATGGGTCTACCCACTCACTCAACGGACGACGCGATGTCTCCTTGTTAAGTGGAGTAGGTATAGTCAAGTTGGCAGGTCAAATATTGCTGGTTTTTGGTCTGGTTGACAATAACATCATGTGAAACTATAATCATTGGATGCATTTATATCTCGCCTGGAGCTGGTCCCAATCTATACTGCTGAATTTGAGGGATATCATCTCCCGTGTTTATGCTAGCAATCCAAATTGCAATCTTTTGATAGCAGGAGACTTTAACCTACCGAACATTAAGTGGGGGCAGGCATGCACTGTTTCTATAATCCATCTGAAAAAGAGGCAACTCTCATTGACATCATTGACTGCTTCAGTCTCAAACAGCTCGTGACCAATCCAACCAGAGTTCAAATGGAACAAGAACACACTGGACCTTGTGCTAACTAATTTTGATTTCGAAGTAAACCACGTTGTCATTGTACCGCAGGTATTGCCGACCATTTTGCTCTTCTCTATTAACCCACTTTCCGAGTCAAACTTGAGAATGACAAATTCAAAACCTCAACATCAAAATTAGATTTCAAAGCTTTTGATGTTAACGCTGCCTCAGCTTTCCTTGGGGAGGGTTTCGGTGAGTTTGTCTGCTTGGCTTCGACTGGATATATTGAAGCAATCTGGAGGTTACTGTATGATATACGGCTGTCGCTTATGAACTCGGTGCCAATTCCAAATCGACGTTTTGACCTGAGAAGACCATGGGTCAACCGTGAGCTAAACCATCCTATTGAGAAGAAGGAGGAAAATACAGTCTAAAAAAGAAATATCCCAGTGAACAAAACAATGAAAGGTATCGCATAGTCAACGAGCAAGCAACCTCACTAAACCGCTGTCTTCATACTGCCTATCAATAGCCTCCTGAATACACCCTATTCAAAAGGTTTTGGACTCACATAAGGAAATTGAGAACTGGGACCCAATCACCCTCCATCATTGATTTGAAAGGTAATGAGATAACGTCCTCCTAGCGCAAAGCAGAAATATTTGTACCGGTATTTGCTGAATATTTAAAAAATGATAGTCAAGGGACATGTCCTGTCCAGAAGGGCGAAAACCCTGAATCAGGCTTTGACTTCATCCCCCCAGGCAGCCTAAGCAAAATTGTAGGTAATTGAAAATGAATTTATCAATGCCACAAACACCAATCATTCATCCATATCCATTACTGCTTACCGATTGCTTCATTGGCAAAAGGATTGCGTCTCTTTCCTCAAACAAGGCAGCAAGGTTTTTATGGTGTTCATCCTAATCTAATTAAGTTGATAAATTGGCACCGTATTTCAATGTTTTGTTTTCGAAAAATATCTGGCTCTCACAATACCCCTCACTGTGGAAAATTAGCTTGCTGGAACCGATATCGAGAAAACCGCCTTATTACAACCATGCAACTACAGACAGATCACGATCGTGTCAGCTTGCCGGAAGATTTTTGAAAATATCCTCTTCCAGCATGTTCTGTATGAGTATCTTGAAAAGGCGAATTTCTTTTTCCCAAAGCAGCATGGCTTCCGTCAACGGTTGTCTTGTGAGACTCAGTTGCTCGAATTCACCTTTGATGTGGCCATCAGTCTCGACAAGAATACACCAGTGCATGCAATTTTTATTGATCTGAAAAAAGCCTTTGACTCTGTCCAACGTGGTGTTGTCAATGCATAAACTCAGAGCTTCAGGCGTCCCACCAATGCTTTGCATTTTGATCCACTCCTATCTCAATGGGCGCTCATCTGAAATTAAATATGACAATTCAACTTCTACCGAACACGTCAGCATAAACATTGGGGTATCTCAGGGGAGTGCACTTGGTCCTCTGTTATTCTTGATATTCATGAACGACTTCGCTAAAGGGCTTAGAGGCAACTTAAGATTATATGCTGACGACATTGTTTTGTAAAGGACATCCACAATGACGAGGACACAGATCTCCTGATACAGGGTGATCCAAAAAAGGAAACTGAAATATTTTTCGTAGGATTTTTTTATTCTGCAAAGTATTTTAGGGTTCCAATTTGTCTGAAGTGGTCAAACGGCACCCCCTACATTCTCTCAGAAACAGCATGTGCATGCTGTTTCTGGAAGTGGCCCAGAAACCAAGGCAATGGAGCACCATCTGAGCTCAGATTGCCCGAAGAAAAAGGAACGAAATGTGTTTCTTGATTAAAGTTAAGTGTGTTTCTCCATTGGTTAATTTGATTCTGCAAGGCGCTTTAGGCAGTAAATGTCGAACATCAACCTGTCCAACCTACTCACTTACCATGTTGCTTGAACCCGTTTTGCCTTTTTTCCAAAATGGACTCGATTATCCATGCCAAACAGACGTACGGATTATCCAAAGAAAAGAAAAACAAAATGCTTTCAGGTTTTGTTTTCAAAGACTGTTTTGGTTCTGGGGACCTTGTTTTGTGGTTTCTTTCTCTGCACGTCATGCTGTAAAGGCATCAGTGTAAGAAAATCCATTTTGTCTCTTCAAAACTGCAACAGTTTGGCATTTTTTTAAACGTCCACCAAAACCAAAACGGCACTGAAATACATTTCGTCTCTCTTCTCTCTGGATGTTCAGTTCGGCTGTTTGGCTTGGAGTATCCAGTCCATTTTTTGGAAAAAGCATCATGCGTCACAGCTCAACAGGATGAAGAGTAAAATGTTCGACATGTCAAGGCAACTTTCATGCATAAAACACCTTGCAGACTTAAATTAGTCACCAATAAACGCATTTCATTTACCTTTTTCTTTGGACCATCTGAGCTCAGTTGATGCTTAATTGTTTTGTTTTCTGGGCCTCTTTCAGAAACAGCATGCACATGCTGTGACCTGAGAGCATGCAGAGGGTGCCGTTAACCATTTCCGACTCAATTGGAACCCTAAAATATTTTACAGAATCAAAAAATCCACGACACATATTTCAGTTTCCTTTTTTTGGATCACCCTGTACATGACCTATAATTGCAATCAAGCAGTACAATGGCGCTCTAAGTGGAAAATGTCAATAAATGTTAATAAGTGTGCATTCATCAAGTTCGCTCGAGGTGGGCATGATGCCTCCGCAACCAATCCACACATCCGCACGACAACCTATGAGATATATTCAACCGCAATCCCTGAAACGAACTCTTTCAAGCATCTCGGAATAATCATGTCACTAGAACTATAAACTGGAATGAACAATTTAATTAAGTTGTCTCAAAAGCTAAGAAATCGCTTGGAGTAATGATGAGAAATTTGAGGGAGTTTTCTGAAACAGTTAAACTTAATGCATATATGACATCAGTGCTGCCCATACTTGAATATGCATGCAGTGTGTGGGATCCAATGCTGAAGTCAAACGCAGAGACACTTGAAAAAGTTCAAACGCTGGCGATACCAATGATTTCTCCCCATATTATACCATAAAAACTAGAGCAGAAAAAATTGGGCTCTCCTCCCTGGCCCTCACAAGGACTATCAGGAGGCTCACAATCATTAAGAGCATTCTCAAAGGGAAATATCAAATCAAAATCCTAGATATCTTCAGGCCGCGTTCAGCACC
>JASGXE010013462.1:0-14717 GCA_030068105.1 Sinentomon sp. SZTP_YWyxl
GTTTTTTTTTTCTCGTCATTTGTGACTTTTTCCAGTGCCAAGCAAAATTCCTGGAGAATTCCAGGTTTCCCAGAGTAAAGAAAATTTGCCTGAGAATTCCAGGTTGGTTCCAACCATGATTTAATCATGGGTCATTGACCAGACTTCAATTTTGTGCTGCAAGAGTCTCCTGAAATGAGACAAGGTTCCACTCAATTTTCTTTTTCAAATTTCCTGATTTTCCCTGACCAAAATATAAAATTTTCCCTGACCCTTTGAAGCGACACAATAACAATAAAAACAACTTCCAAAACATGAAAAAATACAAAAGTCGAACGATTTCGCGCTGAGAAATTTTCTTATCTACAGTGCTATTTGAGGCCTATCTTTGCTACTTCAATACTTCTGTCAATATCCAACTTTTCTGCTTCAATTATTAAACGACACAGCATCCTCAAAAAATCAAAGGAAAATAGGTTTGCAGATGCTCAAAATTGTTGAAATGTTCGATGTTGCGAAAAATGTTAAAAATAATCTAAAAAATTAAAAAATTCCCCGATTTATTCACTTTTTCAAGCATTATCCACCTGATTCTCCAGAAAGTGAGAACCCCTGTGAGGATCAAAAACCCTGATTCTCCAGAAAGTGGGAACCCTGATGAGAGCATTTCCTCTCAAGTTCATTTTACGCAGGTCATTGACCTGGTCAGATGTTCCTTTCACTTCCTGCTGCAAGATAGACTTCAGAGAAGGTGAGTTCTCCCCTATACCAAGGGCATTTTACGCAGGTCCGGATGCAGGATCTTCCTTAATCCAGTACTGCAAAAGACCACTGAAAACTGTAAATCTTGGCATTCTCCTCTGAAGTGCATTTTACGCAAGTCATTGACCTGACAGGATGTTGAATGAAATGAAAGCATCTCGTGCTCAGCATAAGAATTGTGTTGAGAAAGAAGATTTTATCATCATCATGAGATGAAAAACACCAATCTAACTCACCGGGAAGGATCTGGGCACCGATTTGAGGGTCTGGGGTAGAGCCCCCAGAAATCGGGGCCTGGGCTGGGTTCCTCGCGCCAGAGGGGTTTTTTGCTTGCGAGCAGTCATGAGATGGAAAACACCAATCTAACTAAAGTCTGGCGAACGGGCGTCATTACAGGTTTTCGTAGAGGGGCACTTCATCGGGAAGGATCTCCTCACCGGTTTGAGGGTCTGGGGGTAGAGCCCCCAGAAATCGGGGCCTGGGCTGAGTTCCTCGCCCCAGAGGGGTTTTTTGCTTGTGAGCAGTCGTGAGATGAAAAACACCAATCTAACTAAAGTCTGGCGAACGGGTCATTACAGGTTTTCGAAGAGGGGCAATTCACCGGTAAGGATCTGGGCTCCAGCGTGGGGGTAGAGCCCCCCAGAAATCAAGGCCTGGGCCGGGTTATTCGCCCGAGGGGTTCTTTGCTTGCATCCAAAAATGACGATGCAGACCCCACTTTCTTGACAAATTCTGCAATTTTCCAGGATTTCTGGGAGATGCCATTTTTACTTCAACAATTCAGAGCAACAATTGTGCCGATCAAATGGTGGCCAGGGTGGTAGGCCAATCAAACTGGTACCAGATATAAACAAATCGCCATTTTCATTGCCAAATTCTTTCTTTCAAAATTGAGTTTTTGAAAGTTTACATTTTTCAAAATGAAGTATCTTCCAATTCAAGTGCAGCATACCCTTGGATATTTGAGCATTTGAACAAGGATTCTGGTGGTAGGGGGCTCCAGGCTTTGCATCCCCATTCTCAAATTACAGCTAGAGCAAAGAAAAGAGTAAGTTTACCCTGCGATCTGATTCTTTTGCAAACTTGGACGACTGAAATTGCAATCAGAGGTTGAGAGGTGGGCTTTGCAAAGTTCCATCTCATTTAATCCGACTCTCATACCACTGTCCTAAACATGCCAGAATTTTAGACCATCGCAAAAATTTGCTGAATTACCCATACAGGGTGTGAAAACTTAAAAGAAATTAATTGGCGAAAAAGTGAGCAAAAAGTACACGAAGCATTCAATGCAAAATGTTGGATACTCGTAATGTTGGTGGGTCCCGGGTGCAGAAGATCTGGAGGAAAGAACCCACCAGGAGGTGAAGATTTTTTTGAAAGCTGACTCTTAAAATTGCACAAGCAAGCTTGTCAGTATGAAGATATTGAGCGACAACCCTTATTCGTTCACAGAAAAACAAGGTACTTCGTTACTTGAATGGAAAAATGGATAATATCGCAAACATGGCTTTTCGAGAAACAAAAACAACAAAAAATGCTTCTAATTTATACGAAAATGAATTCCAGAACTCGCACTGAAAGATTCAGATGAAGATGAGAGGATTGGTGCAATCCATCATTGTACCATCCTTGGATCCCTGCCTGTGTTTCTGATGGGGGGCTTAGTGGCCAAACACCCTCATCCTTGGATGTTCAGCAAGAGGTTGTGTGTGCAGCATCACACTGTGCACTTTAAAGAACACCTAGCTCCAGGTCCAAACCGAGTCCTGGCAGATTACACTACAGAGAAGCTACAATCACAAGCGACACGTCTCTACCATTCAAAACATAACTCTTCAGAAAATCCTGCAGGTTAGCAAATGCTGTAAAAGCTGATCGAAGTAGATTCCGTTGAATGCAGAGCGTAGTTGTGCTACGATTATGGGACATTGTTCTCCTTGTTAGCCCAACGTGTGCAACAAGGTTCGTGCTGAGCCATCGGCTTGAGCTCATGATGTTGATATATGATTTTCAACAAACTCCCCTTCCTCACCAGACTTTTGAACGAACCGAAAGTTTCTACATACCAGGATAATATCCAAATAGCAACGTACGTATACATGTCGACTCTTGGTCGGGGGAAATGATCGTGACATAACAGATTTTTTGAATGTCAAAGGACAATAATGCGAATGTCAAAAGACAGTAATGCAATTCAGATGGCAAAACCTGAGAACATACTCGGACGTGCTAGCTGGTATCGAACTTCATCTCCGAAACTACCCATCTAAATGAGCTCAAATTTCAACCAACATCCCATAATCCTGATGTCTTTTGTGATTTTCAGCCCATTCCAAGTCAAATGTCCTGTGTAAAGAGCAGCCATTGAGTATATGAGGGGACACCCTTATGTTTTATGACAAACACATTTCTTCAGAGTCCCCTGATCTGTGGGTTACGGGGGTGACCCTGAAAGTGCTCTTGCCAAACGTTTGTATGGCATGCTAAGGTATTGAAACATTGCATGCATCTTCTAGAGAGCCCATAGAAAACTTTTCTATCTCTCTTACTTTCTATCCCACTTTGGAGCAGATTCACACTTCACAGGGTTAACACTAACAGTCTAGCTGAGCGCTGTTTGCGCAATGACCTTTGGCGGTTTATTGCCTGGTGCAGGAACACCACCCCAAAATTTCACATTTTTATCTCTAACCATTTCGGAGGAATATTCTTTTGAATTTAGTTGGTTTCTGTTCTGTTAAATTTAGTACAGATCTAAAAAATATCTGTTTAAAATGCATGAATCGCTTTCAAAAAAGTTGGGACAAGATTGAACATGAGGTGTTCTTGCATGATATGACTGATAAAAGAACCTTGACTAATTGGAAAGAGGGGACATTCTAATTGGAAAGAGGGGGCTTTGTGAAAGTTTGAAAAAAATGGAATTTTTGGGGGCCCCTAAATTGGCAAAAACACATCTGGGATGGATACGTGGACCAAAGTAGGTGCGTGCACAGGCAAAAAAAGTTGTACAGCATGTTCAAGAAATACAGCGACAAACTCATGCGTGTCTCCTCTTGCCCATGTGAATCAAATTTTGTTCTGTGACGAAATGTAACCAGGCCCCGATTGCCCAGATATCGCCACTCCTTAAAATGGGCCCAGAGGGGGACCTGAGCCGAGTTCAATCCCTGGCCCCCTTCCGGTCCCATTTTGGGGGCATATATGGGGAATGGGGGTCTGATCACATTTTGTTACTGTTCAAATTTTATCCGTATTGGCATGAGGAAAACCTGATGTGAGTTTGTCAGTGTGTTTCTGGAACACACTTGATACATCAGAATAAGATGGAACAAAAACTTCTTTGAATGTTTAACCAGCAATTCTCGCAGACATTTATCTGGTCATCAGTGGAACAAGAAACACTCTGCTCACTATGCTGTTCGCTGAATGACCTAGCTAGAGACTGACTAGTGGAGCAATTATTTTCGAAAATGGCTGTCGAACAAGTTTACACGCACAATTTTTACTGGTGGTCAGGAAAAGAATCATTCTCTGGCTTCCACGAATTGTCAGAAAGTGCACATCATTTTCGTGAGTAGCCAAATGGAACGAAGAACAGCGAAAAGGCAAACTAAAACAAAAAAAAAATCAGGATAGATCCTTCAACCAAAATTTTAATAACTCCTAGAATTTCAACGATAACAAAGCACTTATTTTCAAATCCGAATTTCAAGGAAACAAGTTTCTACAATTTGGTTATTTTGACAAACGTAAGGAGAATGAACACTACGTTGGATTACAATGGAAAAAAACATACATCAGTACACAAGTGTACCAAACTGGGACAAAATCAATTAACGTTTTCTGTTGGCTTGGCTGTCGAACAAGCCAACAAGAAATTGATGAGATGAAACAATTGGTGTTATTCTTCTGTAGTTATTACACTGATGACTGAAGATTGGTCGTGATGACCTGAAGCAGAAAAAATACAAATTACTTACCCCAAGGAGAAATGCACCGTAACAGCGCTAATCCGACGTTGCAGGTATATTTTTTTTCATTACTTCAATGGTAAAATTGTACCCGCAACCTCGGATTAACGCTATTTCGGAGCACTTCTTCCAGGGTTATTGTGGAAACTTGAGAGCCTTCCTTGGCAACAGGAAAAGAGCCTCAAATTTGGTGTTCAAAGATCTCCCAATTGGTCTGCAGTGTTAACATTTCTGGGGTATCGCACGTCATGCACAAACTGCAACGAACCCACTCTTGCGGCGTTTGGTCAACCAAGGAGAGAATAGTTTTAAAACCTTTTTTCAGGTGAAAATGAGCCACGGCAAAACTCTGGAATGTGTGGAAATAGGGTATATTGGGCTGGAAAATGAACAATTTCAAACTATTTCGCAGTTTACCAAAGCAAAAAATACGACAAATTGATATCACCACCACAAGAAAAAGACCACGCGTGCGGCATAAGCCTGCAAATGTTGCCGATTAGATTCACAATGGAAGATAATCATGAACTGCACCTCTCAGCATCTGAGGAAAACGGTTAGGATTCACAGGAAAATTGGTAGAGTATGACGATAGATGATGTAAAACTGTGGGTGATGTGTCTGAAACCTTGAAAAATTCAGGCCAGAATGACAATTTTGTGCAATTCCAAGATTCAAAAAGAATAAAGATGAGTGCGCCGAATGTCTTGGAAGTGCCAAGTGAGTTTCATTGGCACTGTTTTTTTGCATCTAACATCTGATTGACTAATTTGGCAGCATTCCCCTTGCCACTTCTCACATCTCGACTCGAACTCATCCAGCAGATGTATTTCGTCCAACACCTCTAAACAATGGCCAAAAATAGTGTTGTAGATTGGAATGAAATTTTTGCAACACAAACTTGCCCACGAAATTGACTTGAGGGGTGGCAATGACGGAGAGTGGGTGGCAATGATGAATTTGGTCGGCTGTTTCACACTGGGTCGTATCTTGCTGCCAGACAACTTTACAGACACTTTTTTCACGAGGAATGTTGCAGTGTAATAAACATTTTTGTGAATTTTTGATATTTTCCCAATCAACAAACTAGCATGCTACAGAATACATCTTGCTATCCTTATTGTCTTCCTATTCGCTTAAATGTATCATGGTAAATAATTTGATTTTTGGACATTGTCGAAGATCAAAAACTGACAACGAAGGCATGGCCGTCGATAAAGACTGAACAAGCCAATTGTAAACTAATGAGGGAATTCCAAGAAGTAGCTGCACTTTTTGGTGTTTTGTAACAAAACTTTGTTGCATTTTGATATTCTTAGTGTTAAAACAAAGTCCCATTCTTCACCTTTTCGGCAATCATTGGAAGCTATTTCTGGCATCCCTCTGACTTGAATGATAACATGTTATGCAGTGGTCATTTTTGAGTACTGGGCGAAATTGTGCACTTATGCAGGACTTCACGCTAAAGCCTCAAAATTTTTAAATCGGGTCACAGGCATCAGAAGTTTGCAAGTGCTATCACACTGTAAAAAGGATAATTCTCGACCATAAAGTCAATTTACAACCACATTGGGATTTTTGGCGAAAGTTGGAGACTACCTTTGATGAAGAGCATTCTGAATTCCAGAAGGCAGTCGCCAGTGATGCTCAGCCTGATTTTTGAAGAACGAAAGTTCAGGATCACCAATTTGACCATGGACAAACTTACTGGATGCTCCGGGATGTTTCCAGTATGTTCCATCCACCATATTGACAAGATTAACACATTGTTCATGGACTCTGTTTGTTTTATCGTGTGCATTTTCGAAACAGCTTTTGCCAATTGAATCCTTTTTGGGAAAAAGGGGCATAATTCCATTTTTATGTTTCCATACTTTTCCAGTAACAACGGCATAATTACTGGATTTCTGTCCTTTTTCCATTTCCAAAAAAAAAGTTTTTGGCACACACTGCAGATCCGTTTGGAGTCAGCACAAATGTGTCTTTTTTACGTGAAGCGTGACTCACGGAGAAAGATCCGGAAAAAGTGGAATCATGCCTTTTTCCCAAAAATGATTCAATAATTGTTCTGTTCTTGAAAATGCAGCCAAATTGGAGTTGTTGTTCCTCCAAGTTGATGGATTTCCTGTTGGTAGAGTGCTTGTCAATGAATTTGGCCCAAACGTGCCTCTGCACTTGTCTGATAAGTGCTCACCTTGCTTGCAGTGACTTTCTTTGATTTCCCCAATTGAAAAGAGGAAGAATTTTTTGGGCTGAATAAAGAATTAAAAATGGCACTTAAAAATGGGATGCTGATAAAACATTGCATCACATATCCTACACACAAGGATAAGTGAAGTGCTACAGAATTAGCAATGGTTTCAGAAAGAAAAAGGTTAGGTGATTCTGAAAGGTATTCAATATTTACGGCGGAGAGATCATGACTGAGGTAACGCTAACTCCAGAGTTAACGTCAATGCGAGGCAAATTTTTCCCATCTAATCCAATGATAAAAATTTGCCCCGCATTAGATTTACCCCTGGAGTTAGCGTGACCCCGTTCATGATCTCTCCGCTGTTAGAGGTTTTTAGGTTTACCTGACATCGAGACACGAAAAATAACTAGTAAATTTAAGAATAACAAAAATGCCATCTTCTGGATGTACCTGTGGCCCCCAAAATGACCCATCAGGTGCAAACGGGTAACAAAAGATGGAGTTTTCAAATTCAACAGATTTGTTCGTCGTGGCAATTCAAATAAAAAGAGGAGAACTGTCTTCTTGAAAAATTTCCTCGTTCTGATTATATGGGCACCGAAAAATCCATCTCAGCAACTTGTTAAGTACATTTCGGAGGTAGAACCCCATTTCGGGGCCATAAAATGTAAACGGGTCAACATTTCAAAAAGGTTGCCAGTTGTTTTTGATTTATTGCCATGAGGAACAAATTGAAAACTCAAGATGGGCCATTATGGGGACAAAAATCCAGAAAGGCTTTTTAAAAAATTTCTTGTGAAATTTCATTTGTCCCGGTGTCAGGAACACCGTGCATAGAACTGACTACCTTTCAGACTAATCCTGAAGGGATTTTGTTCAAAAAACTCCCCGAACTGTAACATCGTGTCAAACACAATTTTGGGCAAACCGTGTTGCGAATAGACTCATTCCCATTAGAACAGCAAAAATCTGGGAATGTGATTCACAAAAATTCTAAAATTGCCTGAAAAGCTCCAGGAAATTTGAATTCAAAGTGGCTCGTTATCCGTCAAGAAACAGATTGGTCAACAATAGAATGTCAACATGTGTATGGTCCATGCAGAAAGCATTTGCGACCACACCTGTGCCATGGAGACAATATCCAAGCCCAATAGGTATCCCATTTCTGAATCTGTCCAACAAAAAAGTCTGTTGAGCTCAGCGTTATGGACACATCCCTCCGGTTTTGAACTCAATCATTACCACTGAAATCTTGTCCCTGTACAAGCATATAGCAATAAGTACCGGACAACAACTGAAAAAAACAACTGAATTTAGTTTTGAGAGAAAGCTTTCAGCAGTGGTTGGTAAATTTAAAACCCGAGCAAAATTCCAACTTGGCAACAACAATGCCAAGTGGACAACAGAATTTCTTGGATGGCAAACAAATTATTCTGTGATCATGAATAAGGAGGTACCTAATTAAACTCAGGCGGTCTTGGCCTGTTATCAAACTGGTACCTAAGTCATGAACGAAAGGTAGCCACGATTTGGCATACAGCCACATTTTCTACTGATTGAGGCAGGCATAGTGCACTAACATGACTAATTTCATGTAAATGAAGATGATCTTATAATTTAGTCAGAATATAACCAATATGCAACATTCAGATCTCCGAGCCAATTTCAGGTGAGACGTTTAGGGGGTACGGAACAGAACGAGTGGACCCGAGAAGGCGTTGCTGACTACTGATGTGAAAAATTTCTCAGCCCATCACAGCACTAATGCCTTCTTGGGCTCAGCCAGCAATAACGCGGGTGCAATACTCCCAAAACATCATACCTCAAATTGATTCAGAAATCTCAGTAGCGTCAAGTCAGTTATTTATATTCTGTGAGCATGCAATCTCCAGGTTTCCACACCTTGCTGCCAATAATTTAGTGCTCCATGCAAATGTAGACCAGGAGTGCCATCCATGTGATTGTGACAACAAAGAAGAGAAAATCAACTTTTCTGAACCTACGTTAGCACTTTTTGTTTTCCTTTTTTTAATTCCAATCACTTTGCCGACCACAAATTGCATTTGGTGCAAAGATGACTTGCAGCGTTTTTACTTCACAGGTTGTAAGATGCATTTTCTTTATTATTTATATTATAGCATTTGGTTTATTCTATAGAAATCAAGAATTCTTTTGAATTTCGTCTGCTGAAATAAGAAACAACTGGAAATTGATCTGTTCAGCGGTACGGAGAAAGAGAAAAATCGATATTAGTTTACAAGTGTCTGTGAAACCAACAATGTTGGGGACATTTTTTGGAAACCAAAAACACCGAACGAAAACGTTGAGATAATTTTCTAGCAACAATTCGCCAATCAAAGTTTGTGCGGCAATTTTCAAAATTCCAAGTGGCTGGGCATTTTTCAGAAACTACTCAGTTTTACAGAATGACAATTTCCTTCGTGCATCTGGTTTCCAAATTTCAAGGTTGGCAGCCGTGCTCAAAGGGTACCTATGGCAGAAAAAAAAGATATGTTCTGACTCTAAGCGGCCCCACATTTCATGCTATATGCCCATGCAATCCTTGAAGAGCTCTCCAAAGAAAGTTATTTTCCTGTCGTTGGATGTTAACCTTTTGAAACCGATTGTTACGTCAAGGTAACATCCTAAAGGGCAGTCACGTGACGACAGCCCTTAAGGGAGAAAATGTCATTTTTTGGTTTTTCACAGAATTGGGTAGATGAAACGCTCCTCCACATTCGGCAAAAATAAAAAATGCGAAAATCCATCAGCAATGGCCTGAAAAATGCAAATATATGGCGAAAAAATCTTTGAAGGAAAGATTCATGAGATGGTCCCTGGGATTGTGGTCCTTGGAATCCAAAATAAGCATTAATTGTTCCCATGATCGCTTCAGGAATGCAACCAGAAGTCATCTGACTGTCAACAAGTCAAAATTGTTTCACCAAAAAGATGTTCATGACCTCTCATTTAGCAGCAATCAATTTTCAAATTCCATCGTCATGAAAATGCATTGTCCCTTCATCTTGCATTCATTTTGATCATCAAATACTCATTTATTCTGCTGCGCCTTCCTCGAGTCCTTCTCTTTTCAACAGATGAAATGCTTTTTGCCAAACGGCCAGAGCAACCGTGCAGTCAGTTCAAAATGACAGCTGAACAAAACTCCAGGATCGCAGAATCTGTTTGGGAATGAAGAAAATACAGGGAAGGAAAGAGGAATACGAGAGGGGTAACTGTGGGTGTGAACCTCCTTCCCAAGTCTATCATGCCTTGCATACAGTCCACCACCAGTCATGTCGAATCTGCGTTTGAAAGCGTCCCATTTGTTCATAAAACTCGCAAAGAACAGCGGCAGTTTTTTCCTCAGCGCGCTCTTTCTTTTAAATCAATTTTCCCGTCATGTTACGCCAGCGTAACAAAACGGCCTGTATCGGCAAACGCGTGATGCGTTTCCGATGGCGGTTTGAATTTTGGATACGTTGGGCCTCCCCCCAGCATGTCCTTGACATCATCTTCCTCACCTCGCGGGTTGCCTCTCAATATTGAAAACAACACACAAACATTTCCCAGAAAAAGAAAACCGAATTTCTTCCGTGCCTGTGAGGCGGATTGCAAGAGGTGTGGGTGACCCCGTATGACGGTTGTTACGTGAGCGTAATAAACAGGGATCAGATGTGCCGAGCACCGGATGCAAACTTCATTCTAATGCAGAAAACCAACCGGCTTTTATATCTACTTGGAGCAAAATTACGTGAGCGTAACAATCGGAACAGCAACTGCCTCCCTGTAAAACTTCGGAGTAAGCAAAAGGTTAAGAGACTAGAGGCTCTTTCCTCGGAAATCACATCACCATAAAAACACCCTGCAAATAAAAAGGTCCAGTTTCTTGGAAAGCACAATGTCCTTTTGTATGGGCAGTGTGCTCTGGTTGGTGGACAGCCATGATCACATCCAATGCAATTCTTACTGCCAGACAGAGAAGATCAGTGCCTAATGGTGTCCTTTTAGTCTGGTTATGCTGCCAGTTTTCTACCTGTTCAAACCATACCCACCTAACCCAACAAGATTCGATCATTTACTTTTAAAAGTTGGCCATTTTTCAAGTTACTTGCAAGGTATTTTAGAAAAATACTCTGATTCAACCATACTAGGTAGGCACCAACATAGGCAACCCTAATCGAATGCTGTCTTCCTGTATGTATTTCACCCAGCCTGATGCACAACACCAAAAATGGAAACACGGATCGCGGACTGTTGAGAAATTCATGAGCTTGAATGACATTTTGCATCAGGAAAAAATTAACCATAAAGTGCATGCCTCAACCCCCTGAACAGTGCAGGGGGTGGAGGCAGTGCTTAAAGTGTGCCGGAGCGCACCGGAGCTGAGCTCCGGCCGTCCCTGCGGCTGCAGGAGCTGAGCTCCGGCAGTCCCTTTTCATCCGACGTCTCTGAAATACTGGCGCTGAGACACGTCCCTTTTTTTGCACACGTGGCCCCCATCCTTTCTGAGTGTCAAACCCATTTTTAATGTGTCTGTCGATTCCTGCCTGCTTCTTTGGTGATGTCACAACCACCAGGGTCTTTGCTTCTTGGAACCCTGCCGTAGCTCCAACCCGGACCCCGCGACTGGGTCTGTGCGCAGCCTCCCAGAAAAATCCCCCCTGCGAAATTCCAGAATGACGCCCCTGATTGTTGGTCCCTTTTTCGAATGCTTGGTCCTTTTTCCGAAAAGGGAGCTCCGGCCCTTTTTACTTTCCACTTTAAGCCCTGGGTGGAGGTAATGGCAGAGTGGTCGAACCTGGACCGACCAGCAGCCATCATCTGGATTTCCGATCAGTCTGTTCTGAAGATGGGACCGTGACGACTCAGCAGCGTGAGTAAGATTCTAGTGCTGTTGGAAGGAACTGTCTGAACTTTATTGGTGACAGTGATCTTACTTTTGACAACCCTCCAAGTTTCTTGCCTTCTTTCTCTTGTGCCCCATCATGCATGGTGTCCCAAAAAACTTTTCCCCAATATTCGTGGAGATGTTCCTGATTGCAAACCAAATCAAAATTAATCAGTAAAAAATTTCCTCAGAGGCCCCATTTCCATGCAATGCCCCCCAAAATGGGCCAATAAGGGGCATTTATGGGGGAGGTAAAATTTCACAGTAGAACCGTGAAGTTTTCAGGACAGTTTTACGGAACAAGCAAAATTTAATGTTCAGAGACAAAATACCCTCAAATCCTCCTATTCCATGCAGTGCCCTCCAAACATCCAAAAAGGCCAAATTGTGGTTGGTTTGGGATAACTGAGACATTATGAAGAGAGTAGGAGGTTGCCGCATAACAGCCATATTTCGAGGACAGACCCCCCAAAAGTAAAATGAACAGAAGATGTTCAACGAAAAAATGCTCCAACTCTCCCCCCCCGTTTCCATGCAATAGCTGCACAAAAACCGGTGAAAAGCCTCTCGTTCTCAGAGGGTTGCGACTGTTGCCACGGAAACCCAGTGGGCTGCCATGGTAACCCCCAACTCACTGAGAACGAGAGGCTTTTCTCCGATTTTTGTGCGGCTGCTGCATGGAAACGGGGGGGGGGGGGGAGTTGGAGCATTTTTTCCTTGAACATCTGTTCATTTTACTTTTGGGGGTCTGTCCTCCAAATATGGCTGTTTTGCGGCAACCTTCTACTCTCTTCATAATGTCTCAGTTATCCCAAATCAGCCACAATATGGGCTTTTTTGAATTTTTAGGGGGCACTGAGTGGTAATGGAGGTTGGAGCGTAGGTAATTTGTGACTGAAATTATATTTTTTGCTTGCTCTTGTCCTGAAAAATTCACTGTTCTACGGTGAAATTTTATCTTTCAGATGAATACCTACCCCAAATGGGCCCATTTTGGGGACTTTGGTGGCATTAGGCCTACATGTAAATGGAGGCCCGGAGCCATTTTTTACCGATTAATTTGGATTTAGTTTGCCATCTCCACGAATTTTGGCAAAATGTTCTTTGGACACCCTGTATTCCTGTACAAAAATGCTCCAATACCAGAAATGTGTTCCAACAGGAGATTCACACAATCAGGAAGTTGCTGTCCACATTATTCTGCCTCGGTTTTCTGGCACTAACCAAATAATACTTACAAATAGGTTGCAGTAAATAATCGATAAAACAAACTGGACATGACTGGACTACCATAGTAAATGGTATAAATTCTGTCGCATTCCTGCACAGCAGGAATGATGCAGCATGTTGGCATTCTCAGCAATGCCTGACCAACTGCCTTTCGAATGATATCCACACCATTTTCAGATCTTTCTCTCTGCGTCGGTTGTTCGCCGGAAATGGCATGCTTCCAATGGAAGCATGCCATTGGATGCTTCCATCTGGAAAGGACAGCAAAAAGAAATAATTATTAGAGTAAATTTTGAAATGATAATTTGTTTCCCTTCCAAACTACATTCGTTTACACGAACGTTTTTGATGAATACTGAGAAGAATTGTCTCATTGAACTCAAAATCAGTTCTCAAAAGTTCCTGAGCCAGGCTTGCACAGAGACAAAAAAGATTGCAAGCAATGAGCCAGGCTTGCAGAGAGAGAGAAAACAGGATTGGAAGCAAAGAGGCATTAGAGGCAGAACCTCATCAGTTTGTGGCGTACATCTGTGGATATATTGATATCAACATTTTGAAAGTGACTGATGGAGTGGACAACTGATGAACCAGCAACTTTGATGTGCAGAATGTTAAAAATCAGACATACCTACTCAAAGCATCATGTCATCTGAAATCCAGGCTCTTCACCATTCAGTCAGTTTTCATTTTTCAGGGCAATAAAGTCAAATGGATCAACTGATTTTCAAAAGCTGGTTTTTGGGTTTGCTGAAATTGTTCAAGTAATGGGCGTTGCTTGCCAGATTGGAATGCATAATAATGCATGCCTCAAGGCCTCAATGAACCACCTCAGCTCTCTCTAAGGAGGTCAGATGCGCAAAATCTTCCTTTGTAGTTATTGAAGTAATCTTCCTTTGAAGGTATAATCGGAACATGTCGTCCAGGAGTGCTGCATTAGCCACAGGGGGCAAATACATCGGCAGACTGCTACGAGCAACAGACGATGCAAAAAGCCATTGGGATGAAAGATGCAATTGGGGCCAAAGACTTCATTTCGAAAGATAAGAGAGTGGAAGTGCGAGA
Organism: Sinentomon sp. SZTP_YWyxl; assembly: GCA_030068105.1. Classification (NCBI taxonomy): domain Eukaryota; kingdom Metazoa; phylum Arthropoda; class Protura; order Sinentomata; family Sinentomidae; genus Sinentomon; species Sinentomon sp. SZTP_YWyxl. The sequence continues at coordinate 14,093 of JASGXE010013462.1, forward strand.
CTTACAGTTTTGACCACCATACCATACCCTGTCTGATATCAGCAGACTGGTAGATACCATCTGTTATTATGTAGGGTCAAAATTCTCGTTTCGGTTGTCCAGCGAAAAGCTCCAAGCATAAATTCACAGGGTGTGTCAGCATAGTTTAAACCACAATTTTATTCTTCAATAACTTTTTTTCAATTGGAGACATAATGGTATCACGTCTGCCCACCAGCACATCGGTCTGGTGGTCTGGATTTGTTGGTACAATTATGTTCATTCTTCTATTATGACACAAATGCTTTTCACACGTGACAGCTAGAGTAATTGAGTCAGGTTGTATTCGTAATATCACCATAATATAAAAGAAAGCATTAGGTGGTTGTTGCTTAAAAAAAACTGGCTGGGTGAAAAACATTTAGGGGGCCGCCAGCGAGTCCATTAGGTACCGAGAACATTTTCAAATTGATCTTTAGCCATGCATTCAAATAGGTACGGTTTTGAAAGTGCGGATTTCCGCAGGTTGCACGATGGCGTTTCAGTGCACAGAGTTTTCCTTCGGATTTTGTTTTTGTGTTGTAAGACAACTTTAAAAACGAAAAATAATACTTCCTAAAAAGAGAACTTCAAATCAATTCGCCTT
>JASGXE010013463.1:0-12467 GCA_030068105.1 Sinentomon sp. SZTP_YWyxl
GTTTGCCAACGTTTCCGAAAAGACCAGCAAAAAAATATGACTGCCATATTTTAAGTCAGGGAGTCATCATTGTTTATAAGCAGAGGTAACCTCATATTTGCTTGTTTTTTTTTCGTGGTGGATTCATTGATAATGATTCTTTCATTTACCATGAATTGCCTGATGTAATTGCTAATTTTCAAATCTTTTTTTCCAGAGTTGAGTGAGACAGCACCATTGCGTCGAAGAAGTATATCTATCGCAGCGGGAAGTGTTGTGGGACGAATCTCAGAAGCAGACATTGTTCTTCTGTCCGAAATACACAGGGAAAACTGCTTGGTCTGAATTGATCAAAGGACCAATTTACATTCGAAGTCTGGAACAAGAAAGATCCTGAAACAATTCCCCAGAAGCAGCAATTCGAAAAAAAACGCACCATGGTAGCCAACAACAGTGACCGAAGTGCATTCGAAGTGGATGCCATCTTCCAGGAGCTTGAGAACGTGTTGAAAACCGAAGGGCCCGAAATGATGAAGGGTCTCGACGGAGTGTACGCCTTCAAAGTGGTTGACAAGCGAGCCGGAGAAGGAATTTGGACGATTGATTTCGGAGAAAGCAAAGATCCAAAAGTCGAATTCAACAGCAAAAGTTAGTGGTCGTTAGAAGCACTTATAAAAAATATAGAAATTCTTATCAAAGTCTTCGAACATTTAGGAGTTCATTATTAACTCAGCGCCATTTAGAATAAATGTCAGCATGCGCCGCAAAACATCATGACACTTGTGTAAGGCGTGAAGTTGCACCAAGCCCTGTGGAAATTGAATGGCCCTTGTATAAACCGTATCACTTTAAAATATTGCCTATGTTCGAGGACTTTTGATAAGCTACATTTTACTGAATGCATGGCATTTCTTTCTTTACAGTCTTTATAACTGGACTCGTCCAGACCTCCAGTAGTCTTGACAGTTTGGGATCGGGGTCGTCTTTCATTGCTGAGAACAGGAAAAATCTGAAAACCGCTTGTTTTGCCCGTCAAAAGCGTGGTTTGTGAGTTCTCAAAAGCTTCACAAATTTCATAAAACCTCTTGTAGTCGCTACACCATTCACTTGGGGACACACGTGGTGAAAAAAGTGATGACGATCGATGAATGTTGAGAGATAATTCAATGATAATTCAATAATAAAGATAATTCAAAGAGATAATTCAAAATATCTTATCAGATGGGTTGGGATGGTGAAAAAAAGTGATGACGATCGATAAAAATATATTCAGAGATAATTCAACGATAATTCAACAAAAAGATAATTCAAAGAGATAATTAAAAAATATCTTATCAGATGGGTTGGGATGGTGAAAATAGTGATGACGATCGATAAATGTTGAGAGATAATTCAATGATAATTCAATTTTTAAGATAATTCGAAGAGATAATTCAAAAATATCTCATGAGATGGGGCGTTCCTAAACTTTTGCATCACCAAATTGGAATTGTATTTACACCTTAAAATGGCCATTTTTGAGGCCAATCAGGTCAGCGGGCCATAATCTAAAAATAAATCCGTGGCATGCGCAAGCGCGCAGTCCGCCGTTCGCATTGCCTCGCATTGCCTCGTTCCCCGCAATTCAATGTGGTTCCACGTGGACTGAAAGCGGCGTCTCGACAATTTGCCGCAAGCACACAGCTTCGAAAATATTCTCCTGGAAAATCTGCAACACGAGATCACCTGCGGATTACACCTGCTGCAACGGTGATTGATTTTTTGGGGCGGAGCTCCGAAAAGAGTCCCCTGACAATTCTGCACCGTATGCAACACGCGCTTATCCGCGTTGAACCTATTGCAGCGCCGATTGTTCATCAGGGGCAAACTGGTGGCAGAATTTATGTATACTCTGCATGTAAAAATTGCGACCGTTCAAATTTGGCAAAACTCCATGCGCTGCAGAAATTGAAGATCCTCTTTTGTAACCGATGTCAAAAGTTGAGAGCTCCAGAAAGCTCTCCTGAAATCTGGCACTTTAATTTCTGCCGCCTGCGTAAGAGTAAAAAGAAAGAAAGACAAGTTTCAGAGGCAACAGTTGAATGGGAAAAACACATGTTTGAGAGCATACAGACTCAGCGCGTGCATCGGCTAAGTGATGGCAACAATGTTGCACCAGGCCGACATCAATTTATCCTGCAACTGTTTTGAAACGGAAGACCAGGGTTTAGAAATAAAAGTGTTTATCACTGTCTTTCTTTGCAATGGACTATATTATTGTCCAAAACGCATGGACCGCATGAGCGGAGCACACTTTCAGGATAGTAAACTTGGACGCCCACGGACGAATTTTTGAACCGCAAGATTTTGCCTGGATTTAGTGCTCAATTTGTACTATTTGTACACCGAAAATTAGAAGTTTGGGGTGGGCCCAAAGCCATCTTTGGGACCCAAAGTCATCATGGGAGCGCGCCACAAGGCACGTTACGGTACTTAAATACAGACCGACAAGCATAGTCTTTGGTTCTCCCTTGGGAGTCACATTCACCTCCTGGAAAACTAGGAAGGTTCAGTGCATATCGAGAATTATCTTCCTTTTTCGAACAAGGCAAAAGAAAGACTTTTCGTCGTTAACCTGCCCTGGAGTATGCCAGCGAGGTGTGGGATCCGCTCCTTACTTCACATTCCAGTGTTTAGAGTGCATACAACGTTGCACCGTTGACATTTCCGTCGAGACTTATCGAAATAAATGGATAAAGCTAAAAATAGAGAAAACTTTCCAGCAGAGTCTTTCCTCTGCCCATGTAATATTTTTGTCATTTGAAAGCCAAATGCGTCTAGGGTAGGATAAAAAAAAACTTTTTGCAATAATTCCCCTTAGCGATGTTCCATGATCATCATTTTTGTCTTTTTTTTCGTTGCAGAAAGACCCGACGTCACTCTGACCATGGCTCCGGATGATTTAGCAGAACTGTTCACGGGAATGATGGCACCGGAGCGGGCTTTCTTCCAGGGAAAGATGAAAGTGCAGGGCAGCATAGCCAAAGCTCTGAAGCTGAAGCTATTCCAACAGAGAGCTATCAAAGCGATCACCAACACCGGACAACAAGCAGACAGTGATATCAAGTCAAAGCTGTGATTATACATATTGGAGACGAAAGGAATTTTCGATTTCTCAAGCCTGAACATCTAATGAGAAGCATATTTTTACATGGTTGGAATGTAGGCCTATCAAGGTGTAGCGCTTTAGTTGGAGAAAACACAGACAGGCCACAAAAGGTGAATGGTCTTGCTACGACGAATTGGCCAGCAGTTGATGATAAAGGCAAATAATCCCGACCCTCGTAAGACGCTGTAACGGGTATTGCTTAGCACAAATATTGCGGAAATGAAATCATAGCGACGAAAGTTTCTTGATCGACGCAGATTGCCTGGAACCAAATTAATAAACGAAAATCAGTAAACATCGAGCAAGAAGCAAAACAATTCGATTTTGCTGCACAGTGGTGAAGGAAAACCTCTACAATAGGATTAAAATAGGTGTAACGTTATGTATTCAGCGTTTCCGGCCTTATAGGCGGAGGCCAACCGATGGGTTGACAACAAACTGTTGCCTGTGCTGGTAGGGAGTTTGGTCAGGTTTATGAAAATGAGATCGTCATTTGTATCGAAGGTTGGGCGAACAATCTGTTTCGAATGCCGTGATTACTTTTTGCGAGCTTACCCAGCTTTGCATCAACCTGACGCTATCATTTGGAAAGCTTGCACAAAATTCAAAGGAAACGATAGTTTTGGCAACGTGATTTTAATACTCAATAAGTGGCGTAATTCGTCGCTTTGGGTGTCGCCAGTTTTTATTTGTCCGCAAGAGGCGCGAATGTCGCTCGGTGGCCTACTGCGACAAGTAAAATGCATTGCGACTATACGGCGGTCGCGGGTTGTCACCCACGGAATGTTAAATTTCTCTGGAACCGTTTCACGGATTTTGACAGAATTTTTTGTGCTGGAAAGCAGAAAAATGTGCGATTTTGGACGTATATAACAGCCCCGAATTTTTCGCTGGTAAAAGCTGAAATATTGGAGATATACAAAAGTGTCCAAGTTAAGATGTGATAAAATTCCGGGTTCCTGCCTCACATTTTCAAAGATTGCGCGATTTTTTCCGCTGTAACATGGTTTTGACCTGCGGAAGAGTTGTAGAGGAAGCTTTCAGCTTTCCAAAAATACCAAAATCATTGAATTTGATCATCATTTTATGAATAAAAACGCGACATGGAAGCATTATTTTTTCGTTGCGTCGAAAACAAAAAATGCTTCCATGTCGTGTTTCTTCTCCATAAAATGGTCAAATGATGTTCTAATTCAATGATTTTGGTATTTTTGGAAAGCTGAAAGCTTCTTCTATAACTCTTCCACAGCTCGAAACCATGTTACCACGGGAAAAATCGCGGCCTGCAAGGGAGACGCGGCCTCATCCCCGCTTATTCTTGTGCAAAAAATAAAATGAATTCTTCCGCGTCGCGTTCTCCCTAAAAAAAAGAGTCAAATGGTGTTCAAATGCAATGATTTAGGTGTCCGTGGATAGCTGAGGGCTTCCTCTACAACTCTTCCGCAGACCAAAACCATGTTATAACGGAAAAAATCGCGCAATCATTGAAAGTATTAGGCAAGAACGCAAAATTTTATCAAATCAAAATTTGAACATATTTTTTCCCCACATGACTTTCAAGTTTTGCCCGTGAAAAGTTCGGGATAATTTTATAGTCCTGAAAAGGTCTAATTTTCAGCTTTCTAACACAAAAGATTTAATCAAAATCCGTCATTTGGTTCCAGAGAAATTAAACAGTTCGTTGCCGATGCACAGCGACGCAGAAATCAACCACAGCCAGGAAAACCGGCCTCTTGACGCGACGGCAGAGAAAGGAAAAGAGCGAAAATTGGCGATCGATGGGCGGGGATGGGCAATGAGAGTTACGGCACTTATAAGTATTAGAATCACGTTGGTTTTGGTACAAACACAAATGAAAAAGCGCGTCTCCATTGTCAATGTAAATCTGTCGCCACCATACACTCAATAAAGGGTGTGCGCGTGTGTGTTCGGGCCGTTTAGGGAACTCCGACAATCCAAAATAATTTTTGCTACTAAATTATCCATTCAAATGATGTTTTCGAATGGCAAAGCTTGCATATTGTGCAAGCTTTTAAATATAATTAAAATTAAACATATCAATTATATTTATTTCTGAATATTGAGGCCGGAGAGATCTCCGATGTTTTTTTTAAAGCACCGGTGAAAGCTGCGGATATCCACGTTTTCGAGGGGAAGGGATCGATAATATCCTCAACTATCTCCGGTGGTTTTGAAACAAGCAGCAGAGATCTCTCCGGCCTGAGTGTTTTTTTCTGCAGACTTGCTTTTTTCCAAGACCTGAAAAAAATTGTTTATCTCCATTTTTCCCCATTTTTTGGAAATGTCACGTTGACATGGCATTGCCCATGTGCGCGTTTCAGCTTTTTGAACGCCCAATTTGTTTCCAGCTTTCGCTAAATTTCCTGGCTATGAGCTGCGCTCGCATGATCGATTTCTGCTGTTTGCCAATACCTTTTCACCCCATTTTTATCCACCACTCCTCTCCCAACCCCATACACCCATTGTGCACAAAGCGATTAACTTTGGTAACCGACGCAACAATTGAACGGGTCTGAAGGAGTCTCATCTAACCACCGCAGCCTCTGTTTCACACAACAGAGCCTCAGGCATCAGCGATGCATTTTAATTTGATATTAGGCCCAAATTGAATTTTACACTTAAACTGAACTCACATCTGAACTTCCTCCATGGAAAACGTCAGCACTCCACCAATTCTGTTTCTCCCCCAAAGCGGCACATCGAATTGGAAAGACGGAGATGGGGAGGAACGGGGAGGAGATGGGGAGGAAAAAGTCCTAAAATTCACAGTTGTTTTTTGTGGCCTACCCACTTTGGTTTAAGGGATGAAGGTGGGCATGAAAAATGGGTAGAGTATACAGCTCATTCCACTTGAAGATATGAGCTGAGAATGCTCACAAGTATGCTTAGAGGGCAATCAGAATTCCTGCAACAATGAAAATGAAATGAAAATGAAAAATGAAAATGAAATGAAAAGCCAATCAGAGAACTGGGTATTCGGCACAGAAATCAAAGTTTCGCTGAATGTTTGAATGGAAAAGTGAGAAGCATTCTCAGTTTATATCTTCAAATTGAATGACCTGTAGACACCACAATACATTCCCACATCGGTTTTCATCCCATTCTGGATATGCCCGACTTGCATCGAGAGGATGCAGGAATCAGTCTCCGTCACTCCACGCCTTGTCGCGTCTCTTGATGCCCGTCTAAATTTACTCACCAATGATGTCTCTGAAATTCACAAACAGCTACTCACCACTCCGAAGCCGGGAACGAGTGAACTGTCGAAGAAAGTCCGGGTCATTGACCGGGATATCAAAGCATGAAACAGTCCTCCAAAATCTGGTTTCTAAATCTCCGACATTCACAGTCCCACAAGTTTCATGCCAATCACCAGTCGCGGTGAGACCAGTCCCACGTGCCAGTGGTTTCATTGTGAACAATAACAATTCCTCGGATGTACCATTGCAATCCGTCTCCAGCCTTCCACCCATGCAGACCATTAACCATCAAACTTCGTTTTTGGACATCGCTTCAACGGCATCAACACCATCGTCTGCACCAGATACATATTCTCAGGCTGTGCAGCAACACTTAGTTTTCCCACCAGAAACACTTGCACCAGCTCCTGCCCGTTCCGGTGCAGATGACCATTCCCGTTCCAGGTCCCCTCCAAAAATCCAGAACCGTCTTTATCCATCGCTCCCTTCCCAAACCCCTTCACCTGTCCTATCGGCAGCTTCTAACTTTGCTCGATCTGCTGCTGTGGCGAATCCCTCTTCACCAGTGTCTGCTGCAAACGCCTTTCTTCAAACCCTGAACAAGGATGGTGGAATGCATCGCTCCACCGCCTCAGTCGCCGATCATAGCTGCGAGCGAGCTTTTGAGCAATATGGTTCCAGTGCAAGCCCTCGAGCCCGAAACCGGAGCGATGGCAGCTGCCGTCCTTTCCGAGTTCCTGGTCGCGCGTAATTCGACTGCAACCAACTACCCCCAAAATCGGATTGATGTGAATCGCCTTCCCGTTACTAGTGGTTCCCCAGTGTCTCGCCGTCAACGGCTTTTCGATCGTGCCTTGTTCAGTGGCTCGGCCAATGCCAGCACCATCATAGTGGGTGATTCCCTCGTTAAATATGTGTTTAACGATCTGAAGATCGATTCCTGCGCCCTGGTTTGCGTGCCAGGTGCGACATTGATGGAACTTGGAAAGTTCCTCCTAGATTCCAAGGTTCTCCATCCAGGTGTGCGAGCAGTGATCTTCAATGGTGGAACCAACAACCTTGGGAGGCGTCAAAGCCTCCGCCAAGTGATGCGGGAGTTCAGTTTTCTTGTTGAGACCATACGCTGTCTCAGCCCAAGTGCCGCAATGGCCTACGCCGCTATTCCACTGCGTTCTGACTTCCCAGAGAGTGACGTGTTCCAGCTCAATTCGGAAATCCTCAATTACTGTCAAAGCCACCGTATCAAATTTGGAGACATGAACTACACCATGCGCCCAAACTTCCTCAGCAGAGATGGAGTTCATCTGTCAAAGTTGGGAACGATGTCGTTGTCTTCACTGCTCAATGACTTATTTTGTTTGCTCAGGTTCGGTTACACTGAATCTAATTTCATTCGTCCGTTGCTTAACTTGCCTTTTTTAGTCTAAGTGATCCCTCCCTCACCCGTTTTCCCAAACCCATTCAACCATCTCGCATTTCACCATATGCAATCACAGCAAGTTATTCCAAAGTAGGAGATCTTAACTTTTCTGCACCCAATAACCGCCATCACCTGGTGGTCAGGGGAACTTGCTTGCCTTCTGATATTATGCCCTCCTGCCCTTCAGTGCCAAGTGGCAGCTTGGCTGCATTGCGTCCGCAGTTTCCGCCAAACCAATCCGACTGCCTTTCCCCGCTTGCAAATAACAGTAAAAAATTTGACGGGAATTGCAAAATTTTAATGTGCAATCTTCGCAGCCTGAAAAATAAGGTTTTAAAGTTTGAGTCCCTGATTGAATTACACAAGCCAACCCTAATTGTCGGTACAGAATCCTGGCTCTCCCCTGAATTAAATTAATGAACTTTTCCCATCGTATTATGAGGTCTTCAGACGGGATCGTCTGGGAAAGCGTGGTGGTGGCATTTTCCTCTGTGTCGAAAAGAATTTTTGCAGCAGCTTAGTTTACTCTGATCCAACCTTTGAGTTTATGTTATGTAAAGTGAGTGTTCCTAAACCTCATGTCACTTCCTTCTTTGTCCTTGTTCTTTACAGGCCACCTGGCACTGATTCAAACATTTTGATGCCATATCCAAATGTTTGACAGATTTTAATCTGTTGAAAAAAGTGGGTTGCCGTTGCTCGTACTTGGCGATTTGAATCTTCCTGATGTGCTTTGGAAGTCTAACACAATTGCTGTAAATCCGTCTTATGGAGTGGTCTTGAATACAAAGGCCTTGTCCCTTGCCGAAGAATTTGGCCTCGATCAATTCACTCCCACTGCAACCCGCAGTAATCACATTTTGGATGTTACCCTAGCCCGTCCCAGGGATTTCATTGATAAATGCTCAGTGGAGGAGGGAATTTCTGACCATGGTGTTGTTCTAATAGATTTGGCATTGAAGAAACCTCCTACTATTATTGGTCGACGCAAAATCTTCCTATTCAAAAATGAATCTTGTCTGCTTACCTGCAGCATCAATTTAGTCTCTTCGAAGTGGTATCAAAAGTAACCCCCGACATAAATAAATTGTGGAATCTCTTCACAAAAATGACCCTGAAGGCAATGGATATGTTTGTGCCAACCAAATCTGTGAGGGTATCAAATTCCACAAAATGTCCCTGGCGAACTAAGGATATGATATCACACAAAAGGAGGCTGCGTGCTTTATTCTCCAAACGCAAGGTGTCTAGTCGTCATTTGGCAGCCTACAAATCTGCCCTTGCTTCGTACAATGAAGTCAAGAACGGGGCTTTGGAGCAGTATCTCCTTTCTCTGCAGCACAATGTTTCTGCTCCCAAAAACTTTTGGCGTTATAGCAAATCACGTCGGGGAGCTTCAAAGTCTGTTCCCGCTCTTAAATCGCACACTGATGGCCAAATGATTGTAGATCCATTAGGCAAAGCAGAAGTTCTCAACCGCGCTTTTGCGGGTGTATTTTATGCTGACGGGGTTGCACAAATTCCGCCAGGGCCCATTTTCTCCAGTGGAATAACGCCGCAAATTAGTGAAGCTATGATCATTGATCGAATAAAGACAATGAAAAGTAATATTTCCGAGGGCTCTAGCGTAGTTAGTGTTAACCTCTTAAAACTACTTCCTTGTGTTTTTGCAAAATTTTTGTTTGTTATTTTCTGTCTCAGCTTGAAGGTTGGTGATATTCCGCTTGCGTGGAAGAGGTCAACGATCGTACCAATCTTTAAAAAGGGTGATAAATCTGACCCTTTGAATTATCGCCCCATTAGCCTCCTTGATACATGCTCAAAATTGCTCGAATTTTTCTTAGCAGCTCACATTCGAAACTTTGTTGACTCCAACCTTTTCTTTAACGGGGCCCAGCATGGTTTCCGTCCTGGTTATTCTTGCGAAACCCAACTGGCCTCCTTCAGCCAAGAGTTATCAATGGCCCTGGACCGTGGCAAAAGGGTTGATGCTGTTATGATAGATTTTTCCAAAGCATTTGACGTGGTGAGCCACCCCATTCTCATGAGGAAGTTAGCTTACATGGGCCTTGATGGCGTGTCCCTCCGCTGGTTACAGGGATATTTAACTGGGCGAACCCAGGTTGTTAAGGTTGATGACGTCCTCTCTGATCACCTACCCGTAACATCTGGAGTGCCCCAAGGAAGTATTCTGGGACCCTTACTGTTCTTGATCTTCATAAATGACATAGCTGGCACTGTTAAGTCCAAAATAAGGTTGTTTGCTGACGACTGTCTCATTTACTCAGAAATTGCCAGCTCTTTGGACTCTGACAGACTGCAAGCTGATTTGTTAGCAATTGAAGACTGGTGCGAGACCTCTTCCATGAAGCTGAACCCGACCAAATGTTCGCTTATACGTGGGGCATTCAAGAAGTAGTGGCAACGGTCCTCTAAGTCGGGAGTGCGTTGGCGTAGAAACTCAAAACTTTCTGAACCTTTCAAGGTACTGTTCCTTCACATTGCAGTGGAGTTGCAACTTCCTGAGCCAATCCACAATCGCGTGGCAGAAGTCCGTGTCAGGGTTCTCTTGCCCTCTGAATTCACCATTTTATCAAGGTCTTGCAAACTCACAAATCACACTCTAACTAGTCGATCGCTGAGATTTAAGATCGACTAGGTATTCAGAGTTCAAAGGCCAAATTGCTCGGCCATATTTGGCAGTTCTGTTACTTTTTTACTCCGTCGGTGGTTGATTGGGACACTGATTTTTGAGCTCTCCTGTTGTCGTGCAAAGTCGTGTGTGTCGCGACTGGGTTCGGACAAGTCTCTGTTCATGGTCAGAAGAAGGGACCTGAGGAAGCGTTGTTTTTTCACAGTGATTTCCCATCATTGGCAACATCCCCCTTTACACGTGAAAGGTCAAGCGCCTTTAAATTGCGAACTATTGACTCCACAGAAGCATCAGAAGCCTCGGTCACAGGACAAGAACGGCAGTCAGAGCACACCTCACCTTGAACCCCGGTTTTTCCAGCGCTGAAACTGCCTTCAGGTCTGGTAACATTTCCATATGAACTAGCACAGTGCCCAAGTACTTTCTTCAATTGGTCACAAATTTGTTCTCCATTTTCTCTGAGAATCGACATCACGAAAAAGTTGATTTGATTGCAATTATTTTGCAATCTCCATTTTTTTGGTCAGAGAAAAAAGGAGGCAAAGTTTAGAGACCCAGTATTCAGCGAACAAAAATCTCAACAACTTCCAATTGTATGCTCTAGTCAGAAATCGTCTCAGCTACAAAATGAGCCATCACACACATTTCTGCCATCAAAATCATGAGAAATATGAGGTCGTTGCCATTACTTATTGAACTACCTTCGTACAGTTTTGCTGTAGTTCGATTAAAGTTAATCCTTCTGTGTATGTTCTGTGTGACCAACCATTATCCCCGCAACCCTTTTCAACATACCTGGGAGTTATTTTTGATCGCAAACTCGATTGGTCTAGACAAATTGCAGCAGTAACCAAAAAGCAAATGGTGCTCTGTATTTCATTAAAAGGAACTTTAGGAAGTGCCCCACTAAAATACGTGGAATTGCCTATCTTGCCTTAGTTAGGCCTATTTTGGAGTATGCATCGACGTCCTGGGGACCCCATTTAGTTTGCAAATCTGCGTCGTTGGAACGCATCCAGCGCCGTGCCGCTCGCTTTGTTGTTGGAGACTATCGAAGGAAAAGCAGCGTGTCCGCAATGATTTCTCAGCTTGGTTGGCCGACACTGGCTGCCAGGAGAAAATGTCACCGGCTCTTGTGCCTGTTTCGAGTGCTTTGCGCGACTGGGGGGTGGGGGGAACTTTGAGTTTATTCACACTCCCTCATTCTATGGCAGGCATGATCACCCTTTCAAGATAAGGCCTCTCTCCTTCAAAAAAGATGTTGGGAAATTTTCCTTCCTTTCGCGTGCAATCGCTGACTGGAATGTACTGCCTGCAACAGTGTTCTCCCAGCCATTGAGCATACCAATTCTTAGGAGGAGATTTTCCTGCCTGCCCAGCTCAGAGAGTTCTGAACATGGGTGAGCTGAACGGCATCTTCCACTCATTTGCTCCTTAAGTCCATCTCCTCCATTGACTGATAATAATTTAAGTCGTTTTGATCAATTACCTAACTTTTCAATTTCCTTACCGTTTTCTCCAAGCTTCAGTTTTTTCTCCTTCCTTGTGAGTGTATGTGAAAATTTGTTGTATCCTTGTGTATGATAATGGGGAAACCCACAAATACAATTCAATTCAATACAGCCCCCATAGGCCAGACAGAAATAAAAATGCGCCCCATTACAAAATGATAAACTTTATTTCTGTTTGGAAAGTTCAGTTTTTGCAAAGTTGCATTGTTGTCCCATTTGATTGCGAGTGTTGCTTGATGGTCCATTTGCTTCCGTAAGTAGACACATAAAGATTTTACACGTTTATAGTTTTTCCCCGTTGGGTATAGTGGAGGCGAAATTAATGTTCCCATAAATGTGTTTTTCCCATTTGTTGCCTCCGAAGTTTTTTCTTTCTTTTTACTCTTATGCAGGCGGAGGAATTAAAGCACCAGATTTCAAACAGGCTTTCTGGAACTGTCAGATTTTGACCTCGGTTATAAAAGAGGATCTTTCATTTCTGCAGCATGGATCTTTTGTTAAAATCTGAATACTCGCAATTTTTACATGTATGGGT
>JASGXE010013464.1:0-11726 GCA_030068105.1 Sinentomon sp. SZTP_YWyxl
CAATGTGCTTGAAGGAGGAAGGAAACAGATTGTATAAGGAAGGAAAAGTGGAAGAATCATCAGAGAAATATGCAAAAGCAATTGGTCTTGTTGAGCAGTTGCTGCTCAGGTGAGATTGTGAGATTGATCATATCATATCCCTTCATTTCAAGAGTGATAGGTACGTGTTGTTTTGTCATGTTGGTTTGTGATCGATCAAGCAGAGCCCCAGCCAGCCCAAGTGTGTTGGGTCGTTTTTCCACATTAAGTAAGACATAAAGTTTGCATCAATCAGCTTTCTCAAACTGAATTGGCGATAGGGGCAACTTTTACCCTCCACTGTCGTTCTGTCTACCACATGCAATTCACAAGGATGGAGCTAGAAAATTCACTGCATGTCAAGTAACCGGGTCACTTGGTGCCAGTTGAAGAGAAAGGAGTCTCTTCATGTATTTGGCAGCTTTTTGCTACAATTGAGTTAGTGAATGAGCATTTGTGTTAATTGGCCTGATATTGAGCAATCTCTCGGCATCTTTTCAAAACTGCAATACGAATACATTTTTGTGGCATCAAGAAATAGGTGTAGAAAAGTTCCATTCGAAACCATCAACACTTCCCTATTTTCCACTATCTTTCAGCATTTTTTGTGTTCTAATGACAACCTTAATGTTTTGCATAAACCTGCCAGGCATATCTATTGGCATGGCAAGCAATAGATTTATTTTATGACAATCTCAGCCATTCCAAAGCATTGTGTCAGGTTTTGCAAGCTCTTGTTGCAAATTGCTAACAAAAAAATCAAATAACGTTGGGATTTTCAAATGTGTCTGTTTGGTATTTCTCTTCAAGGAGATGTATACCGAGATGTTCAACCGAGGTAGAACGATAAAACGTATTTGTCAGGGTGGGTCTCTTTGAGTCTCTTTCTTTACTTACCAAGTTGGTGGGCAGGCCTGATTCCACAAAACCAATCTGAGACTGACATAGGCCTACATATAAATTTAACCCACACTCTGCCAGGGATGGGTAGGTATAATACGTCACGTATTATACGGTAAAATTTACGGTACGTACGTAGTATAATACGTACGTATAAAACCCACGTATTATACGTTTCGCCGGATGTCAGCACATGGCACATGTTTTTGGGGTGCAACGTGGCAGGTAAATTGATTGGGCATATTGCCAGAGTCGTAAGATTTGTATTTATTTAGATAATTAAAGAAGTTTAAATGAAAACGAATGGGGTCAAGAACAATACCTGTACATGAACATGTCGACATTTATGCCAGTTATGTTAAGTCGGTTCGTTCATTCACGTGTGAAATAATGGGACTGGGAATTTTCTGTTCGTTGACCGGATGTTTTCACATTTTTTCTCTGTAATGGGCTTAATTTTTTCTTGACTTAAAAGCAAATAAAGGAGGATAGCCATCAATTGAAGCACGTGCACCACGAATAGGTCTATCAACATTTACCATTTCTGGTGAGATGAGTGAGCCTTATCCATTCGTAGATGAAAATTAATTATAATTATTAATTAATATTAATTATTAATATTAATATTATTATTATTATTATTTCATCTACGAATGGATAAGGCTCACTCATCTCACCAGAAATGGTAAATGTTGAGGATAGCCATCGGCATGATGATCATTGTCAGGAATATAAAGCCACTATGGGGACAAGCCCAACTGATCGTCAATGCTGGGAATTGCTTTGTCTGCACTTTGAATTAGTTTTCAAATGGCTCATATTGGTCCAAATATCGGTACAAAATGAATACGGTCAGTGGGAAGATGCGATGTGTCATGGTTCACCCATGCCACAAGTTAAACACTTCAATTTCTTTCCTTATCTAAACTACTTGCTCCTTCAATTTGCAAACAGATTCAAGGTACAATGCTTGAAATTTCCAAGTTCAAGGTACCCACAGTAATGCTGAGTGGATCAGATTTGTTTGGTGAGAACTGATGCTGTTTATGCCCAAATGAGATGCAGCAATGTTTTAGTAAATTCAAGACACCATGTGCAAAATTAAACTCATTCAAAAATGGAAAAAAATAACATGACCTTCGCTTCTCTGTCCTGCTATGCCCCAAACTACTCTTCCTCTGGAGTTACTCGTATTTCACAAATGTTTTTGGAGATGCAATTTTTCTTTTCCAGTTTTCCCAACATTATTTTTTATCTTAAAAAGATGCCACTTACCCACTTCTGTTATCCTTTTCTCAAAAGCATGTTCCTTAAGGCAGGTACCTACTGTTGCTCAAAGGTAAAAATTTTCGTGAAATTTTGAAAAGTGTACTGAACTCCCAATACTAACAATGAAAAGTGCATTAGGTATGCCTTGACCGTCTGTCTGGATCAATAATTGTTGCCGAAAACTAGTTCTCAAAATTTTTGGGCTCCCAACAAGTAGGTACCAACTACCAACAACAATAATTGATGCCTAGGCCTAATCAATTAACACATATTCAATATAATTAAAAATATTCAAAAGGAAATATATATTTTTTTTTTTAGATTCAGACCCACCCAACTAATTTCGTGCAGGAATTTGTTTGTTGTTCAGTGCTCTTTTCTGATCTTGTGGAAATTTGCAGACAAAACAATGACCACAAAATGACACCATTCCAATAGCAAAAGGGAGTTGTTTCTGCTCATCAGTTATTTTGCATGGAAAAGGAAGCAGCAAAATTCAGACCTGTCTAATAGTTATTGTCAACATTTGGTAGGTACCTGTATCTATCTAGCTACCTAGTACCTACCTGTGTTCTTTTTGCAATGGATAAAAAAAGACTTATCCTGTTGCTGCTCTTTTCTCTTTTAATTTAGGCCCGCTTGCTCACTTGGATTGAGATGTGCTCAAAATAACGAGAAAAACTACGTGCCACATGTCTTTTTTTGGTTTTATACGTTTTATACGCGTATTATACGTGAGTATAATACGTCACGTATAATACGTGTCCAATTTCCAATTTACCCATCCCTGCACTACGCTCAAGATTTGTCCTGGATGCACAATAGCAAAAATTGTAAAGTTTTAGACAAGTTGGAAATTGTTGTGGACACCTTGGCCAAGTAGAGATTAGATTTTTTAGTCCATACCATACCACACGTAGGTACATGATAGTACCTATGTCCCGTTTGTGGACACAGGTATTTTACCAATTGACTGTTCAGTTCTCACCCACCCTCCACTGTGGCAAGACAAAGGTTTCGATAAGGTCAATTTGCGGGAAAAATGCCTACAATCGAATGCTGTTCTGTGCTGATCCAAACTGGTGGACCGATATCTGCATTGTTATTGCTGCAGGCTGAGTTAGTCTATTGAAAAACTTTTCCAGCATGAACCTATGCCTAATATTTAGTATGCACATTTAATTTTATGCTGCCGCTAAACTCCGTGTGTTAGACAGAAATTGTGAGTCCCCTTCACCCAATTCCAGTAACTTTTGCCAATCAAGCTGCTGTTGAAAAACACCACAGTGGTAGATATACGAGTATAGGTACGAATGTGAGCTCATTATAATACCTAATGAAAATAATTCTCTCTATGTGTCCTTTATAAAACAGGGAGAAACCTGGTGATCCAGAGTACAATGATCTTCAATCAAATCAAATCCCTATGCTACTTAACTATGCTCAATGCATGATTCAAATGCAACGATACTACGAGGCAATTGAACACTGTACCACTGTGCTAACCATAGACAAAGGTAAAGTTACCTACAAACAGAGAATAGTCTATAAATCTATTAATTGTAATTACCTACAGCCTACAGAGTGTTTGTTTAGGCCAAATGTCTGAGAAAATAGGTGGTTCTGGACACGACTAGGTACCAATGTGAACGAATTCATGGTGGATTTTCTTCTCTGGATGTCTAGTCAGCTAACACGTGGGACCCTACCAAACTACTTCTTTTTCTTGACGGGCAGCAAAGTGTTCGCTGACACAGTGGGGAAGCCAATTTTGGAGATACAAATTTGAAACTTTCCACACTGAAAGAAGAAACATGGCCGGTTATGTTATGTGGTAAAACTTCTTTTCAGTCAAGACTGTATTCCACAGTGCTGCAGCGGTTTAAAAACTCCAATTTTAACCAAAATTAAGCACACTTGGGAAATGCCTTTCCCAGGCAAAGACTTGCCTTGGAGGACTGCTGGTGAGCCAATTTGCAGGATAAACCAGGTAGGTACCTATTATAAGTAATGAGCGAAGAATGGGACAGGAGCGTCTGATTGTCTTTGCTTTCATGCTTGAATAGGTAAGTTCCTGTTCCTCCAGGAAATAATTTTGCTCAAAATTGAAAGTAAATTGCCAAATTTCAGGAACTGATATTCTTGTACAGAGGGTAAAAAACAAAAGAAAGTGTTTCTCGTTGTGCGCATGACATCACAAGCAGAGCCGATTCCAAATTCAAAGGAAACCAGTTATCTTTCACCCTCTAGTGCTGTCCAAAACCACCGAGGTTATCAGAGATTTGCCAAATCCTTTGTGTGGGTTCTATATTCAATATTCTAAGCCCAATAGTTGTTCCAAGAAAGTCACATCTGTACACTTCAAAGAAAAACATGTCTCTTAAGGGGGAGTCCCACCCCTGCCATAAGCTATTTTTGACAAAAAATGTGATTTTTAGTTTTTTGGTGTTTTTTGTTAATCCATGTGTGTAGAATCCAAAAATGAAGTCAGAATCCAAGTTATGCGCCTCCTTCATTCCTTTAAAATACATGCAAAGTTGTTGCGGAAGTGGTCAACTAGTGCAATTACGTAATTTTATTTTGCGTTTTTTCTCCGCTTTAATTTTCGTAAGCTTTTTTCGTGTTCAAAATGGTTTTCCTCAGGCTACGTGAGGGTTAGAAAGGTGAAATTTGGCACACTGGCTGAAAAAATCATGCTGAAGGCCGTGACAGACTTGGATTTTTAGTTTTTTGACTCCGAGTAGGTGTTTCGGCCATGCTGACGAAAATAGCCCAACAACTTTTGCCGCTTCTTGGAAATAAGACAGAAAACCACCACAAGGGGCCAGAAATCACAAAATCCGAGTCTGTCATGCACTTTGGCATACCTTTCTTAGTAGGAATTGACTCCTAGAACATAAACATATCAGTACCCCTTACCAGAAAATTAATTGTTGTAGCGCTCTGTAATGTTGAGGTCAAAGGTCAATAACTCTGGAACCAGATGAGATAGATTCATGAAATTTTGCATGGAGACTCCCTCCATAGGTACCTAGATGTGTGCCAAAAAATTTTGCAATCGGTGCACAAATGGCCGATATAGGTTTTTAGGGTGGGACTCCCCCTTAAACTCCTGGTCCTATTGTCCTGAATTTTTGTAAGGGTAACTGAAGCTCTACCAACCGCCTATTTTTGCTGGTACCTGCTAGTGCTAGTGCCAGTGCCAGTGCCAGTCCATTAACAAAATGCTGTCAGTTCCCAGGTGCTCACTAATGCGTTGTTGATATAATTTAATCGGTGCACTTGTTGATGAAGCACTGGGAAGTGGTCTGAATGTCATTCCAGCAGATTTCCTGTTATGTAGGTAGAACTACTCAACTTCAATCGGTTCATGAGCATCATGACTGGCATTTGGTAGAGTGTTCACCCCTCTCTACCCTTATGTACCCCGCCGTGAGTGCATTTGTTCTGTTGTAGCGAAAGCCCAGTGAGTACCTGTTCTATACATTATCTTCCCTAAATAATCAACTTAAAATTGAAAGGAAAACCAAGTGAGACCATGGCGCGATCCTAGTTTTAGGAGATGTGGGAGACGGGTGCGGCAGTGTTTTTTTTTTTTTTTTTTTTTTTTTGATTACCAGTTCTTGTTGATCCAGTTCCATGGACTGATTCCATTGGCAAGTGAAGGATTTTGCCCTCAACACAGTTCAGTCATTATTGCTTGCTCTTGAACATAGGCCTACTTCAGCTCCAATTTGACCTTTTTAGACTTCTCTTGCTTTTTGAGCTGCTCTTCTAGCTAAAATAAATAAATAAATAAATAAATAAATAAAAATTGTCTTGTTTTAACCGAACTCAAACCAGCAAGTTTAATGGCCAGTTTTTCCAACGCGGATCAAAACTTGATCTGAGATTAGGAGCCACTGATCTCGTATCAATTTGAATTTGAGTTTTTTTGGATCTGATCCAAGATCACGCTGTCAAACTGATCCTGGATCAGTGGCTGATCTCGGATCAAAATTGTGTGTTTTTCCAAGGTGGCTGAAGTCCTGATCTCGGATCAGTTGGCTCTGATCCGAGATCAAATCTGATCCTCCATTTTGGCGGATCAAGGGTGATAAATGTACTTTCATGGTGGACTAATTGGCATTTGAGTTCAACTGTGTCACTGTGCCGCAGTAGTTCGCAGAGTTGCGTTGTTTTTGCAGCCATTCAGTCCGAACGGTGGAGTTTGGCCCTTCGTTTTCTTTCATTTGAAAAGGCTCAGAAAATGAAAAAAATGTTTTCGAACGGTGAACAAGATAACAAAGACACACTGTCTTCATACATCATGGGAACCATATGAAAGCCAAAAAATAGGATAAAATTAAAAATTAAATTTTGCACATTTCCCATTTCAACCACAAAATTTAATTCTATTTTTTGGCTTTCATATGGTTCCCATGATGTATGAAGACAGCGTGTCTTTGCCACTTGTTCAACATTTTTTTTTTTTCAATTTCTGAGCCATTTTTTTTTTTCATTTTCTGAGCCTTTTCAAATTGAAAGAAAACGAAGCGCCAAATTGACTTGACTGACCTTGACCTTGCTGTCTCCCTAATGGTAGCAAATCACGTCAGCGAGTTTTGTCTCCTCCAGATATTTCAAGTTGAGACCGAAAGAAGAAGTGCACAATAAGTACGAAAAAGACAAGAAAACTCTGCTCACTGCGCCAAACTTCTTTTTCAGCATTTTCAACATTGACATGACAACAACTGCAACAAAGTTCACAAAATTTGTCATGCAGCTCGCCAAAATCCACACTTCCAAACAACAGCCAAATGATCACTCATCAATTTTGGAAAATTTTGCATTCACCTGGGTTTGAACCGGTACCTGTGAGTCCGGAGTCAGACACGCTACCGTTGCGCTACTTCCCCCTGTCGGCGAAAACTTTAATAATGTCAGTTTATCCTTTACGCCGACACGTGCTTAATTAAACAAGGTCCCTGAAAGACAGCGTTTCTTCGCAAGCGTTTTTTGTTCAGGGTTCCCACAGTCAGGGAAAGTCAGGGAAATGCTCAAAAATGTGTTAAAAGTAAGGGAAAATCGTGAAGGACAAAAAAAATTTGTTAGATGCTGTGATGTTTTCTGAGCATTTTCTTGAAAAACGTTTAAATGAATATGGCTCACTTAGCATTAAAATGGTACCTGAAGAGAATTTACTCTTGCATTTTGCAAAATCATTGCAATTTTGAACCTTTGTTGGTCTCAATGGAATGTGCGTAACTCATGCAGAAGATTATGATGTAGAGCACGTTGCAATGGTGATAATTTTTGGAAAATTTCGCTCAAAAGTAAAAAAATTTCGTTTTTTTGGCGGTGGAAATAAAAAGGCTAGAACCTGTCAAAAATGTATTTTCAGTCATCTTCACAATGTGATTGCTTTGAATTTCGCAGTAACAATACATTGGAAAAATGATGTAAATAAACTGAAGAAGAGACTGAGAAAAGAGCAAAAGAAAGCTTTATTTTTCAAATGTTTTTGTGCACTGTGCTTGCTCTTAATTTAAAAAGGAAAAACAAGACGTTTTGCGTGTATATCGTGAAAAAAGGAGGTATTTCGTGGAAATCAATGAATTTCGTGGAAATTTTCACATTTCGTGGAAAATCGCCCATTCACAATTGCCAGAATTGCCTTTCAATTGACTGAAATGATAAAGAAATCACAAAAGATGGTTGAAATGGCTTATTTCGTTTTGGCGGTGACAATTCCTTTTCACCATTTTCAGAGTGCTCTAGATGACTACTTGGAACAGAAACGAGCTTCTGCCAAGAATGAAGACTGTAGCAATAATGAAGAAACGGACATTGGACACAAAAATAAAACAATTAGATGAAAGGAAGAAAATTTTAAAGATTGAGAGGGAACGGGAAGATGCTGAAATTGATATGGACATGAAGCCCCTTCAGAAAACATGCTGAAAAATCGATTACATTTGATTTATTGACGATTTCACGGTAACAGTTCCAAAGACATATGTCCGTGAAGTTGGCCCCCCGTTCCCACCCCCCCAGAATCGGACCCCGGGGTTCGTTAATGCTACATTACTGCTGTTTACTGCCCGAATTTCAGCGTTACTGTTGCAACGTGAGCCGAGATATTCACCCCTTTCACGGGGGGGGGGCAACTTCACTGTAAAGTTGGCCCCCCCGGTTGGGAAAAAATTATCCCCCCGGACTTTGACCCTGGCATTCGTTAATGCTACGTTACTGCTGTTTACTGCCCGAATTTGGCCGTTACTACTGCAACGGGGACTGAGATATGCGCCCCTCTAGGGGGGACAACCCCCCACAAAAGGGGCAAATATCTCAGGCCCCGTTGCAGCAGTAACGTTCAAATTCGGGCAATAAACAGCAGTAAGGTAGCAGAAACGGATGCCGTGGTTGAAATCCGGGGGGCACATTTTTTTACCAAATGGGGGGGCCAACTTCACATGGGGCGGCCCCTCGAAAAAGTGTGAAGTTGGCCCCCCCGGTTTGTAAGAAATTAGCCCCCCGGACTTTGACCCTTGCATTCGTTAATGCTACGTTACTGCTGTTTACTGCCCGAATTTAGCCATTACTGCTGCAACGGGGGCTGAGTTATCCGCCCCTTTAGGGGGGACAATCCCCCATATAAGGGGCAAATATCTCCGGCCCAGTGCTTAAAGTGTGCCGGAGCGCACCGGAGCTGAGCTCCGGCTGCAGGAGCTGAGTTCCGGCAGCTCTTTTCATTTGACATCACTGAAATGTCGGCGCTGAGCTCTGTCCCTTTTTTTTAAACATTTAACTCACATCCGTTTAAAGTGTCAAACCCATTATTTTCAAGATGTCTGTCGATTCCATGCCTGCTCTTTGGCGATGTCACAACAACCCACCAGGTTCTTTGCCCCTTGGAACCCCCCCCCCCGTGGCTCAAATAACCCACGCCCCGACTTGGTCTGAGCCCAGATGCTTCCCACAAAAAATGTCCCTTGCGAAATTCTGGAATGATACCCCTGGTTGTTGGTCCCTTTTTTCGAATGCTGGGTCCCTTTTCCAAAAATGGAGCTCTGGCCCTTTTTATTTTCCACTTTAAGCCCTGCTCAGGCCCCATTGCAGTAGTAACGGTCAAATTCGGGCAGTAAACAGCAGTACCGTAGCATTAACGAATGCAAGGGTAAAACTCCGGGGGGCTAATTTTTTACAAACCGGGGGGGGGGGCAACTTCACACTTTTTCGAGGGCACGCCCCATGTGAAGTTGGCCCCCCCGGTTGGTAAAAAAAATGTGCCTCCCGGATTTCAACCACGGCATCCGTTACTGCTATGTTACTGCTGTTTATTGCCCGAATTTGAACGTTACTGCTGCAACGGGGCCTGAGATATTTGCCCCTTTTATGGGGTGTTGTCCCCCCTAAAGTGGCGCATATCTCAGCCCCCGTTGCAGTAGTAGCAGCCAAATTCGGGCAGTAAACAGCAGTAACGTAGCATTAACGAATGCCAGGGTCAAAGTCCGGGGGCTAATTTTTTCCCAACCGGGGGGGCCAACTTCACAGTGAAGTTGCCCCCCCCCCCGAAAAAGGGCGAATATCTCGGGCCCCTTTGCAGCAGTAACACTGAAATTCGGGCAGTAAACAGCAGTAACGTAGCATTAACGAATGCGAGAGTCGAAATCCGGGGGGTCAAACTTTTTACCTACCGGGGGGGCCAACTTCACAGTGAAGTTGCCCCCCCCCCCGTGAAAGGGGTGAATGTCTCGGCCCCGTTTCAACAGTAATGCTGAAATTCGGGCAGTAAACAGCAGTAACGTAGCATAAACGAACCCCGGGGTCCGATTCCGGGGGGGGCAACTTCACGGACATCAAATACATGTCTACATGTGGAGCAGAAGCTAAGTTCACGGACGTGATTTGCCATCTCCTTTCGTCATTTCTTCATTAAAGCTAAGCTAACCAAACGACCTAGCTGACCTGGCCCAACTGCCTATTGCTTACTGCCTGGCATGGCAATCTGCCTGTTGCTCGCTGTTAACCTACTACTGCTTGCAGTGTAGCCTATATTGCCAGCAAATTACGTCCCTGAAGACGGCCTGGCAACTCCAAATGTAGACAGGTCTTTGGATCTGTAACCGATCTTACGTGTAACCCGTAACCTCCTTTACGGAACTCGAAAACTTCACAAACTTCAAATTTGGTCATCCAAATTGGTGGAATGGGTAATCGTGCATTTCTGGACTCTTCTGAACATATTCTCCACTTTACTTTCTTGCCCAGGATTGATTTTGCTATTTTGTGCAAAAAAAGTCTGATTTCAAGATTTTTTATTTGCTGACTAAAGGATACTGCCTTGAACGACTAGGGAGGTAATGAATTTGTGATTGCACATTTTTGTTGCGACTTGCAAGTCCCAAGTTGAAGAGAATTTGCAATCAACAAAGTTTATTATCTGGTTAGTCCAAATGAGATTAATTATAGAAGATGGTGGAAAGGAGGTCCATTGGACTCCTAGGGAGGTTAAGGGTTAAATAATTTTGCATTTTTAACTTGTTATTTGACCTGTGCAATGAATTTTTCCTTTGAAGTCACGTCTGAATGATCAGATTTTTGGGAGATTTTTTTTAATTCATGTTTCCAATGAAGATTAATTTGCCTTGTTGACAATCGGCCTGGAGAACATATCCATTGAATATTGCTGCGCATGCAAATCTCAGTTGGAGAGTCAAATTAAAACAGTCGCTTGACAAAAACCTGATCTCATTGTGACGTGACTAAGATTGGCATGAAATGACACTCCTGTTAGTTAGAGCAGAAATCAGACCGTTCATACGAGGGGGTGGTGGAGGCCATCACACTTGTTTATTTTAATTTATCAGGTTTCCTATATTTGAAAGTGACACTTCTTTTTGGTCAGGGAAAGTCAGGGGAAGTCAGGGAAAGAATTTCTTTTTGGTCAGGGAAAGTCAGGGAAATGAAATTCCAGAAAGTTGTGGGAACCCTGTTTGTTGTCATGGCAACTAAAATGCGCATGTGAACTCCAATGCAGAGCCTGTTCCAACAGTGCTTCAGAAACTGCTCCGAGATCAGAAATTCTATCTGATCCAAGATCAGTGTCTCTGATCCGAGATCAATTGATCTCAGATCAGATTGCTGAAAAACACTCCACTCAGTTTGATCTCGGATCAGAATCTGATCTGAGATCAATTGATCTCAGATCATCTCCACTTTGATCTGTGTTGGGAAAACTGGGTATAAGTTTTGCATGGCATCACTTGTCATGTACCTATTTGAATTGTTTGGCCTACCTTCCAAATAATATGAGTCATATTGATAGTGCAAATTCGTGCCATGACTCTCATACCCCCAAATCAACCTTCCAAGATTCTACCTACCATTCCTCTCTGTACTTTTGTCCTGTTCAGTGATCTCCAAGTCCAACCTGGTCGCATTTCAAAACCTACAACAACAACCATGTGATAAGGAGATGATTGCCTTGTTCTAGTTCCCAGCCATTCTTACAGTGCATTCTTTTACGTATTCTTCTTTTGGATTATTTCATTTGT